>MNCI01014821.1:38395-52154 GCA_015680685.1 Gnetum montanum | reverse complement strand
GGGGGGGTGTGGGGTGGGGGGCGGGGAGGAGGAGTGGGGGTGTCGGACGCCAAAAAGAGAATTTTACCGTTTTTTAGATTGCATTAATTTCCATTTTCCTTTTAACTATTGATGTTAGTAATAAAAAATTTTACTACGCATGTTTTCTGGCTTACTTTATGATTCTAATCAATAATTTTATTTGTTAAATGATTGATTTCTAATTTAGTTAGATCAAGGTTAAATCTAGACCCGTCGCATTTTGTAGACCTTCCATTAGCTATTTATAAAATTTTATAGATAATTAATAGGGGCACTATAATCAAACTTAAAAAATAATAAATATTAATTAAAAAAGATTGGAGTACAACCTATCATTAACATAGGAAAAGATTCAAAAAATAAAAGGAAATGTTTAATGATTTTGGGAATGCCTTTTCAGATTTTCATCCTTATAACCAATCTTGAAAACCTGTACTCTAGGGTAGGTGAAGAATCAAGTCTTGCCCTCATTTAGAAGCATGATTATGAGTTTTCATTTCTTACTAAAGGCTTTTCTATAAAGAAAAGAAGAAAAATCAATGGAACTATCATAAATAAGAAATATAATGCAATAAGAGTTGAAAACTTTCCTAACTTGAGTTCAGAAATATAAAAAGAATTAACAATATAATAAACAAATTTACTACCTAATCTTCATTGGAAGTTTTTCAATATGCAATTGTAATTGAAAGCAACATCAAAATCTTTAAGAATTTGATATTTAACTCCTAATGGAAGATCATAGTTATATTCTTATTACTAGAAAATAACTTCACAAGGAAGCTTTCAAATAAAATAAAGAACAAGTGCTGAAGACACTTCTAAATGGAGAAAAATTATCATAATCCTAACCTATTCTTAACAAAATAAGGTTGACTATTCTAAATGGAAAAAATTTACTAGACAAAGTAGGTTAACCACCAAATATGATATTGTTACTTCTTGATGAAAAGTTGTAAATTCTAGAAGTTCATTTCAAAGCATTTTATGCAATTAGATACTCATAAAAAACATGTGAAAAGGAGTATTAACTTCCATAAATAAGACATTGAGGAATAATTCCTATATATTAAACTCAAGTACTAATAGGAAAACCTTGATGTATTATATATATAATAAATTCAAAATTTTGGACAAGTACAAGATTTCTAAATATATCTCATTTTTCTTATCAAAAACTACACTACCAAATTCATCTTTTAGGGTTTATTAAGTTTTTTGTGAATAAGATTATCCTTATTTGTTATCTTATATGCAACTCTATAATTAAATGGACAAATAGACTTTCCATTCTTCCAAAAAAATTTAGAATGGCTTAATGCAAACTATTATCTACTTTAAAAAAATTGTCAATATTAGTAATTAAAATTTTTTAAGTTCTTGTCATTCTATTTAGACCATAAATGCTAAAAGTCTCCTTCTATGTAATCTAGCAATCATGTATTCATCAATAGTAAACTTTAATAATTTCTAATATATTCTAAGTAGTGTACAATTTGGATGAATGAGTAGCCCAAGCACCTTCATTAAAAGGAAGCCATCATAGAATAATATGTTGAAACACATCTTCTAAAACTATAATATCATTATAGTTCTAATAATCACCAAGCATACACCAAGACTTCTAAATTTGTTTTAGCATTGGTGAACCAAGAATAAAGACGGCTTAAGGAAATAAGACTAGTAATGCAACTGCCCTTTGTTGCAATTGTTAGGCCAATGGTGTTAGGTGATATGCCTAAATTTTCTTGAACTACTTTGTAGTTGATATTGTGGGAGATTAGCTCATGCAATGAGAGGTAATAATGCTCATAGCTTATAGATGGGTATCATTGGAATTGATACCCAATGATATGCTTAGATTTGCTAAAAAACAAAGAGAAATTTAGGCTTGCTGCAAAAACAAATAAAGTTTAATTGATGATAAAAGTTGAGATTAAAATTTTCCTAGACCGAAGTACACAAATATTATACATTTATTCTTGACATTTAATAAAAATTTGAAGAGCACTCATGAACTTTATATGCTTATTGATGGGTATCATTGGAATTGATACCCAATGATATGCTTAGATTTGCAAAAAAATAAAGAGATATTTTAGGCTTGATGCAAAAAAAAAAAAAAAATTCAATTGATGAGAAACGTTGAGACTAAATTTTCCTTGGACTGAAGCACATGAATACACATTTATTCTTGACATGTAATAAAAATTTGAAGAGCATTCATGAACTTTATATGGGTCTATGCTCAAATACATTAACAACTATGAGAAATGAGATTCAATTCAACTTTCAAATCCTTAAGAGGGATTAGATCTAGTTAATTCATGCCCATAATAGTATGACCAATTAGGAAATATCAATTCTTCGTGGTATTATAGCTTTTAACATGTAAAAACATTCAAACATGTATGAGAAAGGAGGGTTTAGTAATATGGAGCATCTAGGCCTTCATAAATTAAATTGAAAATGACATCTATATAATAAATTGAATGAGAAATTCATATATCCTTAAATGAATAAGGTTCTAAGGAAAGAAATGAGTAGGATCATTGCTAGAATAATAGATCAAGAGTTCTTAAAAACTTCAAACATAGTCATACATGATGATTAAACATGAAGTCAAGATGTGAATAAAACCTTATTCTAACATCAAACTACTTCACATATAAGCTTTGATGAGACACGATTCGCATAGGCCGCGATATCGCTTCCGCCACGATATCGCATCCCCCACGATATCGCGTCTTCCCTACGATATCGTGTACGTGATATCGCAGTCCGCCGCCATATCTATAAATAAGACGCGGCACTCCCTTGTTTAGGATCCTAGTTTTAGAGTAGCGAAGCTCTGGTAGTTTGATCCCTCCAGAGTTAGATTTTTTCCCGTGTCTGCCTGCAGTGTGGTGAATGTAATTGTACGGTGTCTTTATTCGAGTGTGCGGTACTTGGACATGCACATGACCAGCAATAAAGATCGAGATTACTTCATCATTGCAGCATTCACTTTGTTATTTATTTATTTGTTTATTTATTTAATGTTATTTACTATTTTCTCTCTCTCACCCTTAAACTCCTAGAACGCGGAACGAGTACGACTTGATTACGAGCATTTAAGTGTGACTGCTTGGTAGCCCAGTGGTGTAGCTAGGATCTACGCTTGGTAACCCAGTGGCGTATTTGGGATCTGCGCTTGGTAATCCCAGTGGCGTACCTAGGATCTACGCTTGGTAGTCCCAGTGGTAGTCATGCACGAGGTCCAAGATGTGTACGGTTGATCAAGGAATCGGTTGCTCGTCGCACTTAGGCTAGATTAGATTTTCTTACCCTTTTCCTCCTAGCTTAGCTTAGTTAAATATTATTTTCCACTGCCTTCAAGAGTAGCATAGATTAGGAAACACATCATACACCTCACACTAGACTAAACCATACGTGAAAAATATACAATACTAGTCTAGGTGGGAAGACAGCGAACTGCGACCTAAGGCTAACTATCTAGGTGCCACAACTAGTCCATCTGCGGAGTTCCACCGGATTGTGCGTACGATGCTCGTTTCATATGGTTGAGTGTAGGGGTACCTCGCCACTCATCAAGCTTGAATGAAGAATTAAAATAAAGTAAACATTGAGATAATTGAAAGAGCTACAGAAAAGTAAGAAAACTTATGAAATTATATAAAACTCATAAGAACATGAGAAATTTAATGTAAGAATAGGTAAGAATGGAATTTACAAATTGAAAGAATTATGGATAAGAGACTTCGTGAGGGTTTTCACTTGATTGTGAGAATAAGTTGCTACATTAATGCAAAAACAAGAAAAGAAAAATACACAAAAACTTAATCAACCACCAACATACTTCTCTTCTTCTGTTTATCTTCATAATAGAGAAAAGGGCTCTCATCAAGTTTATAATAAAGGAAAAACGTCTTTTTATTGCTTTTGAAGGGCCTAAAGTTGCTTCAAATGACATGAGGCCTACATGAATGATCAATGACCCTTCATTCCAAATGTGTAAATGTCCTCATATTACATAAAGTCCTTAACATAACATGACTTTCCAACATTACATGACTGATGAGTCACAATTTTTTCCACCGCGATATCACGTATGTGATATCGCGTATGTGATATCGCAGCCTGTCTCCTCATCTATAAATAAGAGGTAGACAGTTCCGATAGGAGGGAGTTAGTAGTTAGTTTTTTAGTTCTTAGTTAAGTGTTTAATTTCTTTCTCTCAACCCTTTTCCTCCCAGTGTATGCCCACAGTGTGGTGATTGTAATTGTATGGCATCCTTTATTTGAGTGTGACGTATTTGGACATGCACATGACCAGAAATAAAGATCAAGATTACTTCATCATTGTAGCATTCACTTAGCTTAATTATTTAATTAATTGTCATTTACTACTTTCTTAGTGAATACCTTCTCACCCTTAAACTCCTATTAAACGTGTAATGAGTATGACTTGATTACGAGCATTTAAGTGTGACTACTTGGTAACCCAGTAGCGTACCTAGGATCTACGCTTGGTAATCCCAGTGGTATTAGTGCACAAAGTCCAAGATGTATACAGATAATCAAGAAACGGATGCTCATCGCACTTAGGCTAGCTAGATTCTCTCTCACCCTTTCTCTCTTAGCTTAGTCAATATTACTTTCCATTGTCCTCAAGAGTAGCATTAGCATAGAAATACATCATACACCTCACTCTAGACTAAACCATACGTGACAAAGCTAATACTAGTCTAGGTGGGAAGATAGCTAACTGCAACCTAAGGCTAACTATCTAGATGCCACAACTAGTCCGTCTGCGGAGTTCGACCGGATTGCGCATGCAACGCTCGTATTCGTATGGTTGAGTGTAGGGGTACCTCGCCACTCATCATTGGCATCGTTGCCAGGGACGGTGCTAGTTATCTAGATTAGTTATATCATACAAGGTCGCTGTACAAGACTTAACGATATATCTTTTACGAAAAAAATAATTATAAAAAGTCACACAAAATTTCACAACCATGCCTCTCCTACAAGACTATAATAATGCCACACCTAGTGAGGAAGTTCATTGGAGAACCAATGAATTATATGACAATGAAGATTGGAGTACACAACCTGAAGTGGGGATTTCTTATAAACATGAACGAAGGTAACATCGTCCCAACGCACGAAAGCATAACTTACCCAAGGACGATGAACCCCTACTAGCCACTACAAGCCTAACCCAAATACAAGAGGCTGTTCAAATCTCCCATAAGCATCGTAAAGAGAGCTGTCTACCTAGGCTTGATTTAAACAACTTTCCCAATTTTTCAAGAGGCTATGACTTAGATCCACAACAACATTTACAAGCCTTCTACGATGCCTGCACATGGAACAACATTGATAACAGTTGGCAAAAACTCAAGCTCTTTCCTATGACACTCGTTGGCCAAGCAAAAGTATGGTATAAATCATTAAAACCAAATTCAATACGATGCTGGCCAACAATGGTAGAACTCTTTAACGAAAGATATCAAATCTACACAAGAGTGTCAGCCTTGAGGAAACAAATCCAAGGGTGGAAACAAGCATAACATGAACCCTTGGACATGGCCCTAGAAAGATATTATGCACTATTAAATAATTGTCTAGGCCATAAGTTTTCTGAGGAAAGGCTAATGTACCATATCATTGATGGGCTTCGTGATGAAACAAGAGAGACCTTAGGAATGTATGCCCAAGGTCAACTATATGAAATACAAACCCATCAAGTCCAAGAGCTTATCAAGCAGGTAGCAAAAGAAGAAGGAGAAATGGTTAGATGGGAGAGTGTTGAAAAACATCAACAAGACCAAAATCTCAACTTAACAAAGGTCCATAATCACAAAAAAGAGAAATCAACCAATCTCAAGGTGGAAGAACCATCTTTGCCAGTACAACAATTGTTAGAGGAAGTCAAGGCAAAGATCAATAAGATGTTGGAATGGACACATAAAAAGTGTGGAGAATTTATTGATATCATTGGAGATAGAGTTTTGAAAACCCAAGAAGCAGGACAAAGTTTCAGTAGAAAATCGGGAAGAAGGGATAAGAAAAATAAGAGCTCAACTGCCAATCACACGTATGAACGTAACATTTGCCTGTACAATCACCCCAAGGGCCAATGCCCAATCTTGTTACATTTATATGAGCATTGGGGAAACACGTTACATCCAGAGTTCGTACAGAGATACTATGTTCGATCACAGTGGCAAAAATTCCAGTCGTGGGGGAAACCACCCTTAAACTGGAGACACCCTTCATATCATCCAAATCCAAATGCTTATCTAGTCTAATACCCTGTTTCTCCAACTAGGCCAACACACTCTATCTCACCGCATTACTATTCTCCTCAATACTATCAACCCATGTCCTCAACACAACCACCGCCTTGTGTACCACATAGTTCTCCTAATTTTCAACATTCTCATCCTTTCCCTCCTTCTACATCGCCACCAACTATTCCTAACATATTTACACCACAACAACAACCCATGAACGTTACTTGTGCTAATATTGCCAACAACAGTGAGAGACCTCAGCAACATCGAAGGTGTCCCTTCTTTAGAAGTGATCCTAGGAAGGGACAACCCAATTCCAAGGCCACTGCATCTTCTAACTCAGCACAAGTTCAACACTGTGGTGCACACTTATCTTCAAACCCAACACCTCATGTTACTTCATCAGGGCCACCAATTAACACTCCAACAACCATATGACCCAATGAACACAAGCATGGAAGGCAACGTCCTGATCCTTGCATACCATCTAATGGTCACAAACATCATAGTGGGTCAACTCTTTACCCAAGAACCACATCTCATAAATTGCCCCACTATTCTTACTACAATCAAGTGTGTGAACCCCAATGGGGTAGGAATGACCAAGTTTCAATGTTTCCAACATACAAGGATCCTCATCTTTCATTTATTAATCCTTACCATCCTCAAATGTTTAGTTATGAGGGATATCCCCCATTCTAGTAACAAGCAGGGTTAATAACCACTTTTTATTTTCTTTAATTTTACAACTTTTTTTTTTTGTTTTGTTTTCTAGTTTTTCGGTTTTCAATTTCTTGTTTTATCATTTTGTCTTTTTGTATTTTTATGCTTTTGTAAGTAATCTCATCTACAAATAAAACACTTATGTGGATCATTGGTTGAGGTATGTTCTATGTTATCAAGTCTCGAGTGATCAATTATGTGGACAATGAGCCCATTACACCCACTCATCCACTCTACAAATAAGATGTTTTGTTTGAGGGTACAGTGATATTCTTGACATCCTTGAAACTTAAAATTAATTTTATGTTCTTTGTACCTAGAATGAAGAAGGATGGACCAAGAGGGAATGATTAGGGTGTGACATCAAGGGGACTCATGGATTCTCTTTGGTGACATCTATGAGAATTATCATGCAACATAGTTGTACTAAGATCCTTGTAGATCTAACAAAAAATGGGAGTAAGAGTAATCAAAAGGGTACTCAAAAATCCAATGTTGTTCTAGGGGGTCCCACTGGAAATACATGCACCCATGCCTAAAGGTTGGTGGCTTCTCTGGATTCAACAATCGAAAAAGAAAAGAAGAGAAAAAAAAGTGCCACAAAACAAAAATCACTCCTCCCTTGAATAAAAAGCCAAGTGATCGTATGCCTTGTTGTTATGGTACTCTCATAATTGCTTATCATGGGATGAAATAATGTGATGTCACTGATCAAAGGAATGGACTTGGTCCTGATCTTGGAACAATGGGTTAATGACACATTAATCATGCTTCACACACAGGATTCATTGTGCCCTAAGTCAGTTACCTCATGTCCCAATCCCTACAATCCCTTCTATAGTTCATCTCATCTCACTATTCGTATAATTGTAACTCATGTCGTGTGTAACGTAGAATTCTTACCTCATTTTGGTGATATTTACATGTGTGTGTTTTGTGGAATCAGTGTGGATTACATTTAACCCTTCGAGTACCCACAGACACTTTTAAGTGTGGTTACGCAAGGGCATCATAGGTTGGAACCTGCTATGAGGAGGACCCACTTGCGTAGTTTTTGTAATTTGCACTTATGACATAGCTCACACACATCATTTCTTACCCTCAACCTATTTTTCATAACATTCTTTCCCTTATTACTATCCCTTTGAATCAACGTTCCTATGTACCATTACATGGCCTTTTTCTCTCACTTACCACCTGAGGCCTTATTGCTTCAGTCCACCCACATATCATTATTTGTGCCTTTAAAACAAGTTAAATTACCCTAGAATTTTCTTACCATAGCTTAATGTCCTAATTTTACAATGTTCATTTCCAGAAAACCTTTAAAAATTTAGTATTTTTATTGTTGTGGCAATATCACTAGGGTCACGATATCACGTACGCGATGTATCGTAAGCGATATTGCGTACGCGATGTATTGTNCATACGCCAAATAGCACATAAATTTTTTAGAATTTTTCATCACCCAAAGGACATTAGCCAGGGTAATTAGTTGTAAAAATTAAGAATAAAATGTATCAAAAATCATTTCATCCCCTTAGGTACACCAGGAAACTAAAATTGGAAAACCACCTAAGTAATGGACTCACTATCATAATCTTTCGAGAAACATCACATGGAAATAAAAAAAATTAATTAATGAAGGCAAGTAGTAAGGTATAACTTAACTTTGGTAAAAACCTTACTAACGCTTGGCCTCGTGTGATTGCAGATGGCCCTGAAACGTGGGCAACAGAAAGGTCCCACTCAAGGTGGAAGTAAACGACCTAGGAGAGGCGAAGAGCAAGTCCTTGCGGGACAACATGCAGAACAGGAGGAACAATCATTTAGCATTCATCAAGAGGACCCTCCTACCGTATAGTCTAGGTAGGCAGAAGGAGGAGCTGTTGTAGCGCTTGAATAGGGACAACACCTCACGTTGCCCCAAGATTGTGTTTAGGCTATCCACAAAAGGTCCACATTCACTACGATGATTATGGAATTAAATTTTTAATCTTTCGCAGAGTTCACTCCCGAGCTTGTTAAGGATCACCTCAAAGGGTCTCCTTTATGGCCTACCCTCTCTGAAAGTGGTGCCTGGTACCTAGGGGAAACGTACTAATTATGGCATAACAAAGAACAAGGCACCACCATTAATATTTGTGGTGTGATAGTCAATTTCTCCATGCAGGCCATTTCGTAAGTATTAAACCTTCCGAATACAAGGCCCATGGTTGCTCAGTTGTCTACCTGTTCAAACCCTGATGTGCGATGAGTTTGGTTGGAAAGGGCATATGGCAGGGATAAGACATTTGGAGAGTTAACGATGGAAGAGCGAATCCATTTCAAAATTGGAACGTATCACCTCTTCCCCATGAAGGGCTTAAAAAGAATCTCAACATATGCGGTAAGAGGTTATGCAGTGCTAATGGAGAAGGTTAATGCTAACCTGCTTCATCTATACCTTTCAGAGATCTTGAGGTGGTTCGAGCAACAGAAGACAGTGAAGATGGTGTTGCCCTTCCCTTGCCTTATCAAGAAGCTATGCTGGCATGCTGGTATCAGAGGATACACTAATGATGTCCTCCGAAAAGCCCAAAATGCTTCATATGCTGAACTGTTAAAGCCACTAGCAGCAAGGAAAATCACTAGTGAGAAACTAAGGCCAAAACAAGAACAAGAACAGACGATAGGGCCAACTGCAATTCAACTTGCAAGACCCATCCAACCTCCAAGTATGGGACCTAGCCCACAATAGGAAGTAGGCCCTAGCATGGGCCAGGATCAACTGCCGCCGCCGCAAGATTACAGACCATCGATGAGCCACCTAAGGGCCATTGCTGAGACAGTCAGTTAGGGAAGTCGTGATGACACAAATCTCTTTCGCATCATTGATGATGTCATACAACCCACAGTTTCTTTGGACCATACAAGGGGTGAAGTATCCATCCATATAGGAGGAGGGAAAAGTATTTGGTCACAACAGATCTCAGGAAACATTGCATCTTTCCAAGTGCAATTAGAAACTGGTGAAGGGGATATAGTGGTGGTCATGCAACACCAGGATGCAGTGGAGGCTGCATAAGTGGTCGTAGACCACATTAAAGAATCATTCAATGTACCTGTTGTACCATCGACAGATCTCACGGGAGCACGAGATGCTTAAACTTTGGCCAGAACGTCAATGACTCCTGCGGAACATGAGGATGTGCTTGATCGATTGCTACAAATAGGATAAGTAATGATGTCCCTATTTGACATCCCTCAAGATGTTACAGCAATTCAATTAGACCTCATTTCCACTAAGGGGAAGCTGGTCTTAACAGAAGTGAGGACCGAGCATGCTGAAGCAAAAGTGCAAAAATTGCAAGAACAAATTGTGGCCCTACAAGCAGCACAATGGAACCCTTTGCAATTTGTTTCTGAAGACCAGCTGGACAATTTCAAAATTGAGCAACTAACCAAACTACTAACGGAGAATAAAAAGGTGGCTGAAGAAAAAGAGAAGGCTGTTTGGGATGCCTCTGTAGCACAGGCGCAAACTCATGCGCATAACAAGGCACTCAAGGCCTTACAAGAAGAAAATAGGCAACTTGTTGCCGACAACTTTCGGTTAACCTCCTTAGAGAAGCAAAAGAATGTTCTCGAAGAACACTTTCATCAGTTGCGAGAACAATTCATCTGGGTCAACCAAGACATGAGCCGTTTAGCCAGGGAGAACCGAATCCTCTCAATGGAGGAGGTACGTGTAATTCGTCAAAAGACAACTATCAAAATAAGTGCATGGAAAAATGAGGCTAAATGACATGAAAAGCTAAAGGATCATTTCCAAGACAAGGTGGGGATATACAAACAGATCCTTGAGGAGGAGATCCATGTGGCCAAGGCCCACATCAACACTATTAGTGCTCAACACACTGACTGGCGGGCCATATTGGACACATATGCCTTAGCCCACTAGGTGGAAGTTAAGAACCGAGATCTACAAATTAAGATCTTACAGAATACATGGAGTTGGCAAACCTGCGGTATGCCAACCTTGCCATGTTAACAGCAAGATGCCTGAGAATAGATCTCGAGCAACAATAGCTACCACCTACATCAAATATGAAACAGAATTTATGGAACGCAATAAGTTATTGAAAAAAATGGAGATCGCAAATTTTGAACTTGAGGTGGTGAAAGCAAGCTACCAAGGACAAAAAGGTATCGCAATGGATTTGGCTTGACGGCTTGCAAATTTCCAAGAATACAAAGATAAAGCCAGAGCCTACAAGGAGGAACGACGGGTATTTGCAGCCTAGTATGTCAAGGCAAATCAAATGTTTCTGCAACTACCCTGCCCATGGGAGGTGCTGACTCCATCAAACATCGAAACATTAGCATGGACGGTACAGGATCCCTAGACCAAAGAGGAGAAACTCCAATCCATACTTCAACGCCTTCAAGCCTCGAGACTTGGAGCACAAGACAAGGGGAAAGCACCTATGGAGGAGCCACCACCACCAGGAACTACATGAGTTCCACTAATTTTGTAGTTGTAGAATTTTCTTTATGTTGTATCTCAATTTTGTTTTCATTCCACACTACGGCATAGACCCATTCTCACCATTTAATAATCCCATACCTATCCACTATGTAAGCACTATAACTCAAGGACGAGTTTTTATTCAGTCGTGGGGGTATGATGAGTCGCAATTTTGTCCACTGCGATATCACGTATGTGATATCGCATATGCGATATCGTAGCCTGTCTCCTCATCTATAAATAAGAGGTAGAAAATCCGATAGGAGAGAGTTAGTAGTTAGTTTTTCAATTCTTAGTTAAGTATTTAATTTCTTTCTCTCAACCCTTTTCCTCCTAGTGTATGCCTGCAGTGTGGTGATTGTAATTGTACGACATCCTTTATTCGAGTGTGACGTACTTGGACATGCACATGACCAGAAATAAAGATCGAGATTACTTCATCATTGTAGCATTCACTTAGCTTAATTATTTAATTAATTATCATTTACTACTTTCTTAGTGAATACCTTCTCACCCTTAAACTCCTGTTAAACGTAGAATGAGTACGAATTGATTACGAGCATTTAAGTGTGACTACTTGGTAACCCAGTAGCATACCTAGGATCTGCGCTTGGTAATCCCAATGGTAGTCTTGCATGAAGTCCAAGATGTGTATGGATAATCGAGGAATGGATGCTCATCACACTTAGGCTAGCTAGATTCTCTCTCACCCTTTCTCTCTTAGCTTAGTCAATATTACTTTCCATTATCCTCAGGAGTAGCATTAGCATAGAAACACATCATACACCTCACTCTAGACTAAACCATACGTGACAAAGCTAATACTAGTCTAGGTGGGAAGACAACGAACTGCAACCTAAGGCTAACTATCTAGATGCCACAACTAGTCTGTCTGTGGAGTTCGACCGGATCACGCGTGTCATGCTCGTATTCGTATGGTTGAGTGTAGGGGTACCTTGCCACTCATCAATGACTATGAACCTCAAAACTAAAGGATTTAACAAACCTTGAAACATAAAACAAAACTTCAAATGCAGGATTTTCTATGATGGTCCACATAATGATACATATTATATTATTTGCAATACTTATGATTGACCTAAAACTTATACTTTGGTTTGTATAAAATGGATTAAACTAGACTTATACTTGCTTGATTGACAAAATTTGCAATTGCTACATTCAATAAAAAATCTGTTGTCTTTTTAGTGTAGAAGACAAAAATGTTTTTGTTTTTATAATACAATAGATATTTATTTTAATAAAATATAAGAAATTTCTAGATTGATGGGTAGTTGTAATGTTATTTTGGCCACAATCCATATACATATCTAATTTTTAAGATTTTTTTTTTTGTAATTGGGGCTATATTGTATTATTTTTAGTAAACATTGCCCCACTTGTCACATATATATATCCAAGGCATCTCTTGGAAATTTGTATCATGGAATCATCAATATAATTTTAGCAATAATTTGACTATTTCATCATCAATTCATCAACATACATTAACATCATTCATCATTATTTACTCAAATTTGAAAGTAAAATAGTTAGAACTGGGGACATTCACTATTTCGATAATATCTTAGTTATTTTGCCATAGTTTTTAGTGATACCAAATTTATTAGAAAGTTACAAAAGATGGCTATGTGTAACTAAAATTTTAATTTAATATCTATTGCGAGTTGGGAAAAATTAGCTCTATAATTTGGCTGATTATCTGAATCCTAGATTTTCATTAGAATGAATGAAAGTCAATGATTAGGTCATTTCTCCCTCTTCATATCATGATTTGATGTGACATTAAATTTATTTGAAAGTTGATATTTGTGGGAAGGTTCACTTAAAATTTTCGCATAAGAAACTTAACAACTTTAAGTTACCATCTCTCAAAGTTGTATACAGAATTGCTACTTTTTTTTGATAGATTGGAAAGAGCATAACATAACCTTAGCTTCTAAATATCTTTTGTAATATTTATTTATTTCAAATTATAGAGAACTTTCTAAGCTTTCCAAAAATACAAATTTTATTAGATGATTCTTTGTGAAGTCAAGATAACCAAGCAATTCTTTTGTTGCTTGAAATTCCTTTAAATTTGAGGTTGTTAGCCTCTATAAAGAATGGTTACAACATAAATAAAAATTTGACAAATCATCATCTTGGTGCTTGATGAGACGCGACATGCACAGTGCCGCAA
>MNCI01014817.1:2949-16144 GCA_015680685.1 Gnetum montanum | reverse complement strand
AACTTTGATGTCAACCTAAATGACTAACTAGCCATTCCCATACTACTTTCCTTGTTGCACATCATGTTCTTAATTAATCATACTAACACAATCTACAATGCCCCTAGGCTGAAAGCCAACATAATCTAAATGACTAACTAGTCTAATAGTAGTAGCTTAGTCATTGTACAGTTTGGTGTAATACCTTACCTATCTAGGCTAATCCTCATCTATGATAATGTCTAGCTCTTAGGTAGAAAAGTCATGTGATGTCAATTTCCAAGTGTCAGATTATGTTATGGCTAGTAACAACCCTATAGTTATTATAGGCCATAACTTCTGATTATCACGCTAAATAATGCTTATTACTGAGTGCAACATCATTAGATTGATGGGCTAACTCTAAAGTCCTCCTAGATGATATACTAACCATTCCCATACTAGTTTCCTTGTTATAAATCATGTTATTAATGAATTCTACTAATATAGTTAGTAATTAGCTTAAGTTAAAGATTAGATCAATCTAAATGATTGACCAATCCAATATCAGTAACATAATAGTTATTTTCCTAGCTTTCAACACATCAAATAGAGTTGCAGGGCTTAAGCCTACTCTTAATTTTCGAAAGATGTCATGGAAAAAATGAAAAATACTAAAGTTTTAAAGGTGTCATGCAAAAAGTAAAACATTGTCCATGTCCTACTTTTTGGGAATGCATTACTTCTCCATTTCTTTCACCCAACATGATGCCCTGTCTACACTACTTTTTTGTAAGGAATTTCCATACATCCCCTTCCATAACCTTCCATATCCTAGTTACCCTACCCTACATCTCAAATACATGCTAATGGACATGAAACTTGGTTTCTTTGTCATACACTTTTCTATTGAATCATGCTACAAATGAAACACTTTTTATACACTAATTTTTGTTAGTCCCACTCCATCTCTAAACCATCTAAACACTATTATTTTCTAACCCCTAGATCCTTTCTCACTTCCTCCAAACTATAGAATACATTTTAACATCTATTCTTGTCACATCCCCATTCCTAAATGATGCTACTATATAACAAGGATGGTGCCTCTTCATAAGAAGTGTTATTATTATCTTAACAAGACCCAAAATGGTAGTTATGATTAAGATTCGGAAGGGTGCATTGTAATAACAGACGTCTCTTGAGGTAACCTTGGGCGATTTGATCTAAAGCATTTATACCTAGGCTTAGATGTCATGCAAGGCATGGAGTGGTGAAGCCAATATAGGCATGTCACGAGAGTTGGATGAAGCAAGACAGGACATGGATTGGCCATCTGTTCCAGCTGATTATAGGCCTAACTATGGTGGTAGTGTTGTATTGCCTCGAAGGGATAGATGCCAAAGGAAGACAACCTCAAGGAACACCCTTAGAGCATGATCCAAATACACTATTCCATATCAATAAAGCATTCTCTTCTTTCTATTTCTACACTTTCTCTATTATTTCCCTTACGCATAATGTCAAATGTTAAATATATTTGATGTTTGGTATATTGTCTTCTTACCTATAACATCTAATATAGCATATATTTGACGTTTTTAATGACATTTAGGGACATTATTTCATAGTTCTCCTACTATCCCCTCAACTACTAAGTTAGAATAAATAACTAACTTGCAATCCCTTCCCTCCCCTAATTTATATACTAATCCATAAGAACTTTTCTCCTCATGTTCTCTCTTAAAACACTCTCACTAGAAAGCCTACTCATCATAGCATGTTGTCTGCTAGATTTAACCTTGCTTTTTTCTTGTCATAGCCTACTCTTCATCAAATATAATTTTGCTAATGTTTAATTATTTATAATCTATTCTTTCAAATTTCTACCAAATCTAACCTTACTCTTTTCTCTGCACAACCTACTCTTCAAAAAACTTAATCTTGCTAATATTCCATTATACTTTTCATAGTTTATTCTTTACAATTTATACTAGATCTAACTATGCTCTCTACTCATCATAGCCTACTCTTCATTGTAGTTTAATTTTCATTCACTTTGATCCTTCTCCTTAATCATCATACCCTGCTCTCTATATCTCGTCATATCTAATCCTACTCCATACTCATCACAGCATGCTCTACATCAAATTTAATCTTGCTAATGTTCAATTTTTGTAGCATGTTGTTTATGATTTCCACCATATATAACCCTATTTTCTACTCATCAAAGCCTTCTCCTTGCCAAATTTATTCAAGCTCTCTACTCATCATAGTCTACTTTGCAGCATATCCTATTATTTGCAATTTTCACTATCTACTATATTAGGTATGTTTAATTTTAGTAGTTAATTACATTTTCGTGTTGTTTGTGATTTTTTCCAAATCTAACAATGATATTTTCTTATCATATCTTGTTCTCCACTAGATTTAACCTTCTCTCTGCTCATTGAAGCTTTCTCTACATTACATCCTACTATTTTCAATTTCCACTACCAATCATTTCAGGTATGTTCAATTTCAATAGTGGATTTCCATTTGTAGCAAAAACTCTACTCATCATAGCCTACAATGCATCATTGCTTGTTGTTTATTATTTCTGTTAAATCTAACCCTACCCTCTACTCATCACATGGTGCTCTACATCATAGCATGCTATTTCCAATTTTCTATTCTTTGCTATTGAGGTACTATTTTTGAATTTCCCCCTTTTCAAGTTCTTCTTGAATAATGATCAAATTGAATTATATTTTCATGTTTCAAATTTTATTGGTATTTTTACTTTCCAAATACCAATAATGTTGAATAATAATTTTTTTATTTAATTCATGATTATTTTTCATTTCATTATTCAAATTTTTTCCAAGTCCTTTACGAATATTATTCAAATATGAAGAAATAAAATTAACAAATCAAATCTACAATACATAGAAACTTTCAGATATAGAGGTTGACATTTAACTTGCAAAATATAAGGTATACTATATATGTGTTTTATGTAAAATTAACATTTTCATCTACTAATGATTTTAATGTTTCTTTTAAATATCTTCTAATTTCATCTTTGATTACATTGCAAGAAAGCATGAACATGGACAAACAACGAAGATATAAAAAATCAAAAAGATAAAAATTGTAATTATAAAAACTAATAAATGAAACTATATAATTAATTGCAAATGATATAAAACAAAAATCATCAAACAACCTTAGAAAATGTAATAAAAAATTTTATTCTAATTTTTTTGTTGATTTCTCATATCAAATGCCATTAACATTTTGAATGCAAAGTTGTGGAATAATGAAGCCATTATAAACCCATGGTTTAATAATGCCAAAATCAAAAAGACTTCAAACATCTTGAGTAAATTACAATTTTCAACAAAATCCATTGATACTTTTCCTAGAATTTCAAATCAAATTCTATAGTTTTAACCTATCAGAATTCTTGGAATATGATAATACTTATCAATTTTTATAGTAGCTTGGAGGATTTAAGATGTTGTTTTAAGTCTTGGGTTGTAAATCTTATGACAGTACTCAATTGACTATTCACCAACTCAGAGGTCTCCCACAATATTGGTGGATACAGAAAAATGATGATATAGAAGAAGCAAGATTTATTTGACTACACTTGGATTGGAATATATTCCAAAATGAGTTTTGAATAAGATATGTACCAAACTTACTCCAATGCTATCCATTTGAACTACCAACTTATTGTTGCAATTGTGGACAAATTTGACATGAAAAAGATCAAAATCCTACAACTTTGACCTATTTTGAAGATCAATGTCATACAACTTTTACTTACAAGCAATCCAAACATGCCCAATAAGATTGTGCAAGAAGCTTGAATCATTTTCAAGTATTGTTAAGAAGTCTAATATTTTCTTTTAAATTTGTGACTTTTTTCTACTTTTCTAATTAAATATAACAATTGCTTTCTCCTTTTTTGGTTTTTTATTGTTGATTTTTTTTCTTGTTGGTTGTTTTTCTATTTTCCAATAGTGTACCAAATAGATCATAACCCACAAAACCAAAAATCCTTTTAATAAATCATTAGTAATTATGGGTTAGTTACCTTTAGCTTCCTCCAATCATTTTCAGGGTTTACACAAATACAAAATTTTTATTATTTTTTTAAAAAATTTTAGTACTTCAACATTAAATCATAAGAAATATTTGCATATTGTTTAATAACTCAACAAAGATACATTCTAGCAATAAATATCATGACACAACAATGTTAGGTAAACAAAATAGTGTGTACTTTAATAAGCAAGATAGTAATCAATAATTAGCAACATCACCTACCAAAATTATACAATTCTTAACTAAAGAACACAATGAAAACTACATGAATGAATTTATTCATGTACACATTCAGTATAATTTCAAAATTTGCACACTACAAAGTATTCATAAACATTTCATTTCTACATGTATTACACAAACTAAAAATTACTATTAATTTCTTTTAAAAATTTTTGTACTTCAACATCCAATTATAATAATTCTTTGCATATTTTTGGATAGCTCAACAAAGATAGTATAGAACAGCAAAGACAAGGTCTAAGCAATAGGGATACAACAATTTTAAGTCACTAAAATAATCTTGGCTTTAAGAACAAAAATATTAAGCAACAACAAAAAACATCAACAAGCAATATAGTTATCAGCAAAAGAACATAATAAAAATTATGTGAAGGAATTGATTTAAGTAACCCTTCATGATAATTTCAAATTTGACACAATAGAAAATTCTAATTGAAATTTTATTTCTAGTCAAAGTTATATTACTTAGACCCCTGGTCACTTAGTCAAGTTGTTTCCTAGATAAAAAAACATAGAGGATGCAATAGAAGCTATCAATGATCCTACTTATATAGCCTACAAGAATCAACATATGAAGAGGGATAGGAACATGGGCAAATAAACACATATAGTTGTAGCCATAATGACCAAAGATCCAAAAATAGCAAAGAGGCCAAGGACATCATAACCTAAAGTTCCTATCACTGCTACTTAATAATCTACCTTTTTATCTTCTAAATCTAATCATCCAAAGCCCAAATTTGAAAAACAAAAAACAAGAAGAATCAGTTCATGTACACTAAACTACCCATGAAACAATTAAAGATTCTCGATCAGTTGCTTAAAAATAGTTGTATTCACCAAAAGATGCTATGTAAGAATGCTTAAAGGAGACATGATCATCTTTGTAAAATTACTAGAGACCCTAAAAAAATCATAAAGGATAATCCACAAATGCATAAGTACTTCATGATTAACTAATTTTACCACTATCATCAAATTCCTAGCCATGATACTCATTTCTATTTGGCTTTGAAGGATGATCTTCAAAAGATGATAAATAGTGGGGAATTGATCTTAGATGGAACCAATCTTGTTAGGCCATAGAACAAGACCATGCAAGTGTACAAGGATCCTCTTAAATGCTAGCAATGACTCATACACTATAAAATTGTTCAATATTCACAATTAACCTAAACCTATTACAAAGCCATTTGTAGTTCAAGTACCTCCTTGTAACAATCAGTCTTTAACTTTCACAAGTTCAAGGATCTTATTCATTATAAGGGTACCACTACTTGCATTTTGCAAAGAACCTTTCATCATTAGAGTGCCCTCTCCTTCCATTGATAAACCAGTAGCTCATTTTTATTAGTACTCAACTATGATGGAAAATTCATCAACATCTACCTAGTTGAATAACAAGAAATCACCACCTAAACAATGAAAACCAATAACTCCTAAGCCCAAGGCTTACAAGAGTAATCAATAGAAGGTGTGGAAGGAAGTATGTTCACTAAAGCCTACTCCAATTTTGGTTATGCCCATGAACCATACCACTCAAACCATATCAACTAGTTGGCCTATGGAAAACCACAAATAATAGAAATGCAAGGGGTCAAAACAACACATGTTAGAATATGAGGTTAAGATCCTAGGAAAAATGGAAGAATTCAAGGCCAATAAATAAAGAAATCATCTAGTAGTGACAAAGACTTCCTCACTACCATGGAACAAGTGAATATCCTATTATAATAAAAGAACACATCCTTGAGCCTCTATAACTTGATCATGATCTCTCTTTCCCATCAAAAAGCCTTAGTCAAAATGTTGACTTTAATTTGTGTAAGTGACAACATGCCTACCAATAAGAAGTCTATCCACTTCATCATAGTACCATCTTTACTAAAGGAAAAAACAAAACAGATTACTTTAAAATTTCATGATAGTAACGTAAAGACCAATCCACAAAGTGGTGAACTATTGCAAGACCTTCTTTTCATAACCATTCCACTTGGCTAGTATAAGATGCACTATGTACATGTTAACAATGGATCAACTACAAATGTGATCCCTCTAACCATTGTTAAATGTTTAGTCTTGGTTGAGAACATTTAGAACACATCCAGTTCAACACTTAAATACTTTAACTAGTAAAAATTGGTGGTTAGAGGGATAATTTTTTTAGCCTTTATGACCAGTGAATAATTCCCCATGTCAACTAACTTCCTAGTTGGTAAAGAGACACTACATGTGAGAGATGTCCCAAGTGGTGGTTCTCTTGGGCTCTCCCCATGGTTCGGGGGCCATGGAACACTCTGAGGTGCCCTCCGGTGGCTCTCAAGTGTTGCAAAACCCACCCCAGCTTGGTGGTACCAAGCTAGCAATAGGAAACACTCCTGTTGCAACTCTCTTCTCTAAGTCCTCTTCCTTCCCTCTTCTCCTTGGAGAACTACATGGCCCTGATTCTACGACGGTCGTAGATATGTAGGCAACCAAGACTGGATAGTTTTGGTGCGGTGCCATGCCACACTTTGTACTAGATCGTGAGGGATCTGGGGGTGAGGTACCTTCCCTTGTAGGTGCATCGTTTCCCCTTCCATTGATGTGGTCAACAAGGTTATGTGTGTGCTTGTTTGCTTGGTTCTCCTTTGCTTGTACTTGTGAGATGTTTGCTTGTCTGAGGCGTATTCCCCAAGTCTTCTGCCCTAGATCTATTGGATCTTTGTGTTCCTTGGGGTGTCGGGCAACGTTGGGGCAAACGTTGTTACAGGTGGTATTGGAGCATATAGTTTTTGTCAATGGTAAAAGTTTCTCGCTAAGTGGGTATCAGGGTTTGTGGTTTGTGCGGTTTCCGATAGGAACTAGCTAACCCCATTCTCAACTTGGCTAACCACTCCTTTGGAGGGTGGCCTTGTGCTCTTTGGTGGTGTTACCCCATTGAGCTTGTTTGGTTAATGGTCCCTTTGGATTGATACGTAGGTCATCTAGGATAATATCCTTATGTGTTTTTGAAGAGTTTCTTGATTGCAATGTTCTTCACTCTTCACAAGGGGATAGATGCGAAATTGTGAGCAATTGATGTATGTTGCTCTTCCTAAGGATATAAACGATGGCGTTGTGGTGATGTCCTTCACTTGTTTACTTGTGGTTGGACTAGTTGTGATTGTATGCGATATGGTTGAGAGGAGTTCTACTGGCAACTTAGGAATTTTGTTGCTCAAGGAGCTCCCATCTCTGGTCTCCAGTGATTCATCTGGGATGAATTGGACCAAGTCTCTGCTTCGGTCTCCACCCCGATGACATACTTTGAGATGAAATTTGTTGAATCGTGCAGGATATGATATCCTTGGCACTCCCACTCACCCTAGATACAGTGAGTATGGGAAAATACAAATGGAGACAAGATGGTTCCTAGGTACCTCGGGATGGAGGTCTTTGGACATGTGCTCCTGGTGAGCCTTGTTCTGGGTGGACTAAGACTGTTGCCGGTAGACTTCGTTTGTTCATGTTTGAGATTGTATGTTTGTCTATTTTTGTATGCATGTCTTCTTGGTTGCGCTTTCAAATTCTGCATGCGTGTTATCGTGGTTGCGTCTATCATTCGTAATGCAAGGCTTAAATGTTTTACATGGTATGATGACTTATTGTTGGGAATGTTGAGGATGAAGTAGTTGTTTGTGTCATCCCAAAGCCAAATGGCTATTGTCTTGTTTGACAACGTATTGTGCATGAGACATGATTGCCCTTATTGTTGATCCTTGTGAGTTGTGATTGTTGTTGAGCTGGTGGTGTTGCCCTTGGGCCTGTGGCATCACTATTTTGATTGGTGACATTTCTTGATCACTTTGATTTGAAGACTATTGGTGTGGGTCATCCTATTGTTGGTTCTTGTTGAGACCACACCTCATTTGATGAGAGTCTTCTTATGAATGCATTGTTCATGATGTTGTTGCACATTGTTGCGAGAATTGGTTTGATGTAGACTTCTTATTGGATAGACCTTGGTCTTCCACCTTATTTTGGGTTGACATGAAGATTGTCTAGTGCCCATGAATCATACAAGTGTTAGTTTCTAGGAATGAATGTTGTGCATGAACATTGAAATTTTGAGAGTGTGCTATCTCTCTCTTGGTGTGCCTCATGATGAAATCGTTTATTTAAGTGGGGATCGGATTCCTCCATCAATGTTTTGCATGATTGATCTCTATACATGTTGAGGTCTTGAATTTTATGATGCGCAAGAGTGATATATCCTTGTTATATGATTATTCTTGATGGTTGTGAATGAGGCTGATGTGCTAATCGTGTCCCTACTAACTTCTATGTTTTTGAGCTTGTGTCTCAGTGCTTGCAGGTAGCACAGGTAGAAAGATGCAGCCAGTGGTGACCTCAATTGATTCTGTGAGCACTATGTCTATGGGGAAGACGTGCTTCTGAGACCTTCATAAACTGATTATTTGGTCTCAGAATCCCAACATTGGGTTTTGGATTTATCAATACCTTGGCTGTGATGCATCAGCAGGTACATCATGATTTGTTTGCCTCTCAGTGCTAGGGAAGCACTAACAGAGGACGGTGATCTGTCCTAGACCCTACAGATATTGGGCTAGCAGATGGCATGAAATGGTATCCTTGGTCATGCTAGATACTAATGGCCCAGGAGTGGCCAATGCAATGAGGTACCACTATGGTAGGATGGTGGATACTCAGTTGGTGTGTTTCCTTATTCAATTGTTGCATTCGTGTCTTGAATCGTTTTCATTCGAGGTTATCCATGCAGTCGGTTCAGTGTGATAGTAGACCATGTATCTTTTGAGATAGTGCTACAATGATAGATGACAGATGATCGTTTATGATTCTTGACAGAGACAGGTTTTTCTCAAAATAGCATGGTTCTTTCTTGGTATGCTCTTGGTGGTCTAAATCTTCCAGCCTAGGAACGGTTTGGGTAGTTTGTCATACAGCCTTTTAGGCTTAGGTAGCATTCCCAAATACCATGTATGTTCCCATATATGAATGTAATTTGATCCTTGGATGTGAAATGTACCCTTGTGGTATTCTCAATTCAGTTGTATGCACTCAAAAGTGTTGGATGTATTGCCTATATGACTCAGTTGTCTCCTGGTTAAGGGCCTATGCCACACACTGTGATAAGGCCAAGCTTGATGTATGGTGTTTTCCTTGTGCTTGTTTTAAAGCGCCCTTGCTATATGTTGTAAATGGCCTTTTTGCCTTGATGTATAATTCTACTGAAAACCTCATGAGAAATGCTTTAGTTGTGATATGGTGTTGTAACGAATGGACCAGGGCATGTCCTTGCCCATTATGCTCTTGAACTGGTGCCATGTGTTCTTGATAATGTTGGCATGCTTAGATAGTGTATGCTTGGTGAACGTCCTTGAGACAGGAAAAATCTTGGGAACACATTTTCTTGTGTTCCTGGATTAGCAAAGATCTTGTCCACAAATGATCGTTGGTGACTGAAATTCACATCAATGTGATGTCTAATGGTGGGTTTGAGTAGAGTTCTGGGTAGTGGCACCTAGACTTGCTCTTGCATGTTGGAAGCGATCATGGAGCAGTAGCCCAAACGTTGGGATGGAGGTCCATCCTTGAACAAATGACGTTACAGATACAGAACTTGTGGTTTCTCCTGGTGGCCTTTCTTGGTGGGCTTGAATGTGCTCGAAACACTTGAGCCGATGCTTTCATGATAGTGGGCTTCTAATGGTTTGTGCATGTCGGTGGGCTCTCGTAACGAATTGCTTTGGTGTGTTGCAGAGCTAGGATGCACTCTCCTAGATTGGAACTGATTGGTGCCTTTGTGGTCTATGGTGTGATTCCATGATAGGGGACTCGTTGTGCCTTCTAGGCTATGGTGTCTTGCTAAATTGTCCCATGTACTCTGTCCCTTATGTACACTGATGTATTACAGAGTCCCTCGCTGATGTATTGTCCCATGTCTCTGGTGTGATGTTAATTCATGTTGGTGATCTCACCTCCCTGGTGGGATAGCAGAGTTGATCATGAGGGATCATTCTCCATTTCAATGGATGCCCTCTTCAGTTCCCGAAATAATAAGGCAGGTGGTATCGAGACGGTTGTCTCCTGTAAGCAGTTGATGTTTGGGACTTGTTCCTAGCAGTGGTCCTATGTTCGTGAACTCGTGGGGCTTGTTCTTAGAGACAGAATGTTGGTACCCTGGTGAAATTCATGAAACCTCCCTTGTGAGGTCATGTTGTTGATGTAAATTAAAGATACATATTGCTCTTCTTGTAGGCAAGGCATGATCTTGTGTACTCTCGTAGTTTTGGGATCTTCAGAGGAACTTTCTTGTTGGGGTTCTCTGGATCCTTGTTGTAAATCCTTTGGGGATGAATCGTGTTATGTTTGAGTTGTAATGATGTTGATGAAAGCCCATTCCATGTAAAAACTATCTTGAGGACCTAGTCCTCCTATGGGCAAGATGTTGTTGTTGACTTGTGTCTATTGTTTGGGTTGAATGACAATAGGTAGTGGTGCGGCCTTGTCCACCACAAATTGATGTAAATGGGCCTGACTGGGATGTATGAAACAAAACCCAGATCTCCCAAGATGAAACAGAAATTCTTGGTATCTTGAGTTGTTCTTAAGGGAAAATTGAAATTGGGTAAGACTTGTGAACCCATGTCTTCCCTCAGCTGGTGACAGTTCTAGAGATGGTTTTATCGGCTATATTGACTACTTGGGCATGTATGATGGGTAAGGTGTAGCTGGGATGCTATACTTCCCTATGGAAGAAACCTCCTAAAAAGGATCCTTCCTGCAAGTGCAAAATCTACTAAAAGGTGCTGATCGTGAGACTGCAGTCATTCGTGATATAGTGGGGAAATACAAATTCTGAGAATGTTGATGTTCCTCGGAGAATTCATGATCTGGTTACTCTCAGAGGTGACTCTATGTTTTTCCTGGACCTTGTGTTTAGAAAATGGTGCTTGTCCCATAACTTGGTGTGGGAAGGATGGCTTGCATGGGGCAAATGTGGGTGACCCTTCTCCATGAACGGGATATTATGGTTGCATTCGATGATGTGCTTATAGCTGATATGAGACAGGTGATGGAGGATTGTCATGGGGTTGGTTGCCCAATTGACCCTCCCTTGCTCTAACATTCGAGCAGGCATTCTCGATGTTGGACAATCACAAGAGGTGTTGCTGAAAGTTAGGGCTTGCTATATGTGGCCTCTTGGAGAAGTTTCGAAAATAGATTTTGGATCTTCTCTCTTGTTGGAATGCTATGGAATGATGAATGATGGATTGAGGCATGCGATGCTGGTGTCTGCAAATGGCAAGGTCAAGCTCAAGGATCTGTTCTTGTACCTTGTTTGTAAGGGAGAACATGCTTGCCTCCCTTCATACTAGCTTGAACAAAAATGATGAAAAAAAGAGATTGCGCACGGTACTGATGCATGTGGAATCAGTGCTTAGATGGTTGCACTGGTGAGACCCCACGGGTCTCAATGCGAGTAGCAGAACATGGGGTTCTAAACTCGATGCGAGTAGTAGAACATGGAGTTCTGGCAAGCATGAGTTTCTTGTGGAGACATGGCTCTTAGGAGCATGCCCTCCCTCTCGATGTGATGTTCCCAAGTCCCTCACCATGGGTAGTGGCCTTGGTGAGCCCTCAAAAAAAAATTAAGGAGTGCTGAGATGCCATTCACAGAGGAACTCGGCGGGACTTGTGGAAGAGGAGCGATCTTCTTGCATAAGTTATGGGTTTATGCAAGAAGATATGTCTCTAGACCCTCAGAAGGGACGGATCTAGGGGACGCCTTAGAGACGTTGGCCCTTTGGGTTGGACTCTCCCGCTCGTATAGAGAAGGGAAGTCTTGGGCTTCCTCCAGTTGCCCTGGCGTTTCATGCAAGGCATTGGATGGAAGGACGTATTAGGTATTGGGGTTGGTACCTTCCTTCAAGCCTGGCGTCTAAGGAGTTGACGGATACCCGGAATTGACGGAGTTCTGAACCCATGTGAAGTGTACACTCGAAGCTATCCTAGGCTCCGCTCCGAGGACGTCGCTTCTTTATGTGGGGGAGGATTGTGAGAGATGTCCCAAGTGGTGGTTCTCTTGGGCTCTCCCCATGGTTCAGGGGCCATGGAACACTGTGAGGTGCCCTCAGGTGGCTCTCAAGTGTTGCAAAGCCCACCCCGGCTTGGTGGTACCAAGCTAGCAATAGGACACACTCCTGTTGCAACTCTCTTCTCTAAGTCCTCGTCCTTCCCTCTTCTCCTTGGAGAACTACATGGCCCTGATTCTATGGCGGTCGTAGATATGTAGGCAACCAAGACTGGATAGTTTTGGTGCGGTGCCATGCCACACTTTGTACTAGATCATGAGGGATCTGGGGGTGAGGTACCTTCCCTTGTAGGTGCATCGTTTCCCCTTCCATCGATGTGGTCAACAAGGTTGTGTGTGTGCTTGTTTGCTTGGTTCTACTTTGCTTGTACTTGTGAGATGTTTGCTTGTCTGAGGCGTATTCCCCAGGTCTTCTGCCCCAGATCTATTGGATCTTTCTGAATTCCTTGGGGTGCTGGGCAACGTTGGGGCAAACGTTGTTACACTACGCTTTAACTTAATCCTAGGATAGCCAGGGTTGGTGAAGTTGTGACTAGTTTCATCACCTATCTACCAAGAGATTCACCTACCTTATAAGAAAGGTAAAATCATAATCCATGAAGGTAGTGTATTCCCCTTATCAATCAATATTTTCAACATAGAATAAATATCAGAGGTGGAATTCCAAGAGAAAACTTTAGTAGCCAATAATGAAACCAATGACTATAATGGAACCAAGAAAGCAAAGCCCAATAACATTGAAGCCTTAAGTGACCCTTAGGAAAAACTCGTATTTATTATGATTAGTGAAGGAAATGAAGA
>MNCI01014816.1:61085-99872 GCA_015680685.1 Gnetum montanum | reverse complement strand
TCAAGCATACTTCAGGTTGCGAATAGGGGTTCATCATGATCATCTTGCTCATGACGTCTGTGATGCCTACGTGGTGGTTCCCTATTCTCCCTACGTCCTTGCCCTTGTCCTAACTCCTCTCGACCTTCCTGTCGAGGCATTTCATCTCTTTTACCTTTACTCTCTGCATTATCCTCATGGTGGCTGCACCCAGATGTGGAAGGAGAGGGTGAATGATGAGATGAAGGAGAAGAAGAAGGGGATCCATCACCATGGTGATGTTTCTTGCCTTCTCTTCTGCTGCTTCGGCCCCGATCGTTGTGACGATCAACGAGTTCGTCATTAGTGTGAGTAGTTGTTCCTGCCGTGAATAGCTGGTGCTCACGGGGATCAGAGCCTAGAATATGTATTGTTGATCTAAGGCCCTGATGCCTAACCTCTTCACTAGAGTGAGGAGGAGGAACATCATTTTCTAAGAAACCCATCGTGAGGGGTTCCTCGGCTCCTATTTCACTAATGACGTGGGGAACCTTGCCCTTCAATAGTGAATGTTGGCTCTCCTTCCTTTCATCCCTAATACGTTGGGCATTTGTGGGATGATAATCCCTTGTGTCATGGTCATCCAAAACGTATTCTGCGAACAGCTCATGCATGCCAATCTGTACCAAGGCACGGAAAAGCATGTTGGGAGCAGAGCGATCTGGGGGTAACACGATGTTACCTTGCATGTCTCTCCACCGCAGTTGCTCATCTTGATGGAAAACAAAGGTAAAATCCGGCACATACTCATCGGGATGAGTATATGTGACTTTGGATTGTTGAGGACATGGTTGATTTCGGTTATGCGTATGATCCTGACTTTCTCCTGTATTGTCCTTAGGTGAGTTGATTGCATGAGAAGAAGCCATTTCTAATGGTGTGCTAATTTTCACCGTTATTTATGTTCTGAATTAACTGATTAACCCTAAGGTTCGTTTTAGGCTCACAACGATGTGAGTGATATCCCTTATGTTCAATTGGCGTAAAAACACTTAGTCCCCGGCAACGGCGCCAATGATGAGTGGCGAGGTACCCCTACACTCAACCATACGAATACGAGCGTGCACGCGCGATCCGGTCGAACTCCGCAGACTAAATGCCTTAACACCACAAGAAACACTTGGGGTTAATCGTTCGTTGTCTTCCCAGGCTTGCTTGTAAGTGTCACGGTGTATGGTTAAGCAAGTCTGAGGTATGTGATTTTTTTGGTATTTTTTGGTTTATCTTCTATGCTATCAGAGGAAAGGGTTGAGAAACTAGCTAACTCTAAATAATGATCTAAGTCTAAATTAACTAGCGTCAGCATCCATTCCCACTTACTGGACACACCCTGAACTATGCAACTGTGGCTTACCAAACGCTAATCGTTACTGGGATCACCACACGTAACGCAAGTGCTCGAAGTGGTCGTACTGAGGCACCTATTTAGCTTAAGTGTGATAAGCAGCTGATTCCTTAGCTAGCCATACACACCTGTGGGTGCTAGTAACTAAGTCGTACTTATCACACGTTCTAGCCTAGCAATGAGTAGCCGATTCCTTGACTAGCCGTACACACTGGACTACCACTGGGATTACCGAGCGTAGAATCCTGGAATATGCTACTGGGTTACCAAGCAGCCAATGCTCATAATCAAGTCGTACTCATGCGTTGCGACAAACAACTGATTCCTTGACTAGTCGTACACGTCCGTAGACGCTCGTAATCAAGTCGTACTTGTGCGCACTAGGAAAGCAGTAAATAAACAACAATAAATGAAACCACGTGCTACAAGGTTTATCCAATCAAGTTCGTCTTTATTGTCGTACACAACTTGGGTTCAAGTTACAAGCTACTCGAATAAAGAGTCGTTCACTCTAGGACTCCTACTGCGGGCACATAGGAAAAATTCTAACTCTGGAGTGATCAATCTGCCAGAGCTTCGCTACTTCTAGCCAGGATTGGGAAATGAAGGGAGTGCTACCTCTTATTTATAGATATGGTGGCGGACTACGATATCGCATACGCGATATCGCAGGAGAAGACGCGATATCGCAGCTCAATGCATGTCGCATCTCATCAATCATGGTTTGTTATAATGCTATATGGTTGTGAATGATTGTTATTAATTCTAGTTTAATAAATTTAATTATTTGTTAGTTTGATATTGTTATGAAGAGTCACATCTCTTTACTTATTTTTGGTACATTAAATACCAAGATATTCCATTCACTTGCATTCATGAATACATCATATACCTCCTAGGAAGACTACCTTGGGCCTCTATTTCTTGTCTTATTCAAGGGCGCTCACTACCAAAAGATCTTGGTTCATGGTTTGCACTATTTTTCTATCATTTTAACATGGTATTAAACTATTTTGGTTTATGATTATCAATATTCAAATAAGCCCCTCAAAAAGAAAACCACATCAACATCTCATCTTGTTGTTGAACCATAGATTAAAACTACTTCTAACAAGTCCTAAAGCCTATGAGCCTTTATGAGAGAGTCAAAATTTCATAGAGATAAACTACAACCTTTGGAATATTTGGATGAGAATACTACTAAGAGGAAATGGCCATTCCATGAGCTTGGCTTGTTTTTGTACTTCATTTTGTCGTCTCTCTCAAGAACTTACTCTTTTATTGTATCTAAATTTTTAATTTTCTATTTTTAAAGTCACAGTTTTCCTCATGATAACATCCTTATTACTAAGATTGTTGGATGATCTCTCTTAAGATCTTATTGCTTGTTTATTATTTCAAATTCAATGGAAGGATTGTAACAAATGCTTAAAACTCTTGGTAATTTTTGTGGCATACTTAATAAGATATACAATTTTACTATAGGAAATGAACATATAGACATAACCTCCTCTTACAAATACCTTGGCCAAGAATCATCATCATCATCATCATTATCTTAGCTTTATCTTAATAAAATGGGGTCAACTAGATGAGTTCTTTTTTGTCATTTGCCTCTATGAAGATCTAGATCTTTATTTATTTGTAGCTTCTTTAAATTAATTTTAAACATTTTTCCCATCTCTTTTTTGATCTTCCTTCAGTGGCTTTCCTAGAACAATGATGTAGCAACCTATTTTTATAGGCTTGTTGTCTGATCTTCTTTGCATATGCTCAAACCAATTAAATTACCATACTTGTAACTTATCTAAAATAGAAGTCACTCCAAGACTTTCTCTAATATTTTTGTTATGCAATTTATCTTTTCTTGTAACATTTAGCATCCATCTAAGCATTCTCATATCTATCACACTAATTTGTTATATCTTTGCCTAGAATGCTTCTACAATTAGAGATAAGATTAGTGCATTACTCAAACATATACAAATAGTATGAAAGCCTTATTTTCTTCTAAAAATATAAAAAAGAATCTATTCTAGTGTGAGATACTCAAAAATAACTCTACCATGCCATTGTTCAACCAACTATTTTTTATGGGTGTGTCGTATGAGGTCTAGTCTAGTAAATAAACATTGAAAATAGAATGATATAGAATAAATTCATAAGTTTTTCCTACTAAGAGATAGACACAATGTGATATTATGTTTTTTAAAGTAGAGAAACATTGAAAATAGAATGATATAGAATAAATTCATAAGTTTTTCCTACTAAGAGATAGACACAATGTGATATTATGTTTTTTAAAGTAGAGATGATGCCCTTACAAGCTCAAGCTATTCATCTGTTTATAGCCTACTCTTCTTACTTTCCTAGAATTATCATTGGATAAATATTTCAAAAAAGTGATGATGGAAACCTAAGATAAAGAATAATTTCATGAGAGAGTGTTATGGCTTCATAAATGGAATATTCAAGATTACATTCTTTGTTTGGATCCTAAGCAAATTTGCAAATTGACGAAACAAGTTTGGAAAAATCTTTCTTAAATTTTTGACAAAGTTAAAACAATTGTAAAATGTAATTAGTAATTTACTAAACACCAAGGTATACTTTAGGCCTTTCAAACATTGAGAGAGCACCGGATTTACTTTTGTGGATGGGTGTTCTCGGCCTAACAAGCACGGTTTCAAAAAAGTTTGAAATGATAGGAATTCTAAACTAAGAATTACAGTGGTGGACTTAAATAAAAACTATTATATTATTCTAGTTTGCGCAACAGGTGATGGCTGAGAAACTGCACGTCGCCTGCAGAGATTTGTCTATGAGTTCTGTACCTTATGGATTTTCATTACTAATTCCTGTATCAAATGCTTAGAAGAATTATGATATTTGCTCCGAGTGAATGCGAAAATCCAAAATACATGTTAATCGACAAAGCCATGGCCGTCTTTGTTGAAGTTTTGACTATTTTAATCGTGCATCAGTATATTTAATGACAGAGACCCACGGTTAAACTATCTTGTGACGATAACACTAACACGATGATGATACGTAAATATGATATGAAGATTTCTGCATAATTTTGTTTGCAATCGCATTTTCTCGTCGTTGTTGACATGTTTTTCTATTTGTATTTGGAAATCTCTATACCTGAGATTGCAAACAAAATTATGCAGAAATCTTCAAGAATCTAGAAACATGTTTAGGCCAGGCCCTCAATTTCAGTACTTACTTGCCATTTGCATAATTTTTGTGGTATCATTGTAAGTGATTAAAATTGACTAGCATGCCAGCAATCATTAAAACATTTATACATTTTAAAATGTTTTTAGTCTATCAAGTTTATAGAACAGGTGGTTTTTCTAATGGAATTTTGAAAAACGTACGTTACATAAAAACTTTTATGATTTTGAATTTATTTAAAACGTCATATGCCCTCCCACCTTAAATTTACACCCTTAGAAGCAAAATGGGTGGCGCTGACGAGCATTTCGATATAAAATGAAATGTCAGCCGGCAGGTAATAATATTTTTTCATAGAGCTAAAGAAATTTACGCGGCATTTTCTCATGTCAACCATGTCCTGTGCGTGATGAAGTCTTAAACAATTTTTACACAGCCAAAAGAATTTAGGCGCACGTTGAGCAGGAAAATGTTAGATGACGTCTGCAACGTCATCTTGTAATAACTCGCTGTCCAACATGGACATCATTTCGTGGATGGATTTTCTTTGTTTTCTTCTCATCAAGCATGAATAGATTTGAAAAAAGTGAATTGCAAATCTATTTTGGCCACTAATTGGTACCAAATATAATGAAAATATCAATGGTATCCTTCAAAACATATTTGATTACGTTTTCTAATTCTTCAAAAGCAAAATCCTCTCTGTTATGCTAGACTCTGATTTTTTATGCTGATATTTCCAAAGGCCTTTTCTTAAAACTTGAGAAATAACATCTTCATTTCACATTTGCACTTCTAGATAACCTTTCAATCATAATTTTTTTGAATTTCTTCTTTTTCTATTAGAAATAATCCGCTACTAAGCTATTATCAAAAATCCTTAAAAATATCGGAAACTCATATTATTGGACCATGCTCCTTGTTGATATCATCATAGGGATGGAGACCATCCTTTGAGATTTTTCTTTACAAATTCTCTTCCCTTAGCCCTTATCTTTCCATTTCCTCTAAAAAGTTATATAAAATTCAAGGTATTTATAAATACTTTTAACTTGAAATGATAATTCCACTTTTACTCTTACTTTATGTTGATGATGGTGTCTTATTTTAAAACTCAATGGAAGGGTTGCAAAACATGTTTTGTACTCTTGATGACTTTTTTTAATATTTAGGAATGAAAGTTAACTTGTATGTGATGTAACTAGTGAAATTTTTAGACATCTACCTTTTTGTGACTGCACAAATCTCTCTTTTTCCTTAAATAAATTTTATTTAATTATATATGTGAGAATTATAAGATTTTTCTATGCTATGTTGCTTTATTGTATTTATGCTCATAATTAATAATTTTTATCTTTTTTATTGCTTCTTTGAGTTAGGAAATCAAGATTAAATCAAGATCCTTTTGGTTTCATAGCATCTCTATTAGTTATATAAAGGATCTTATAGATAATTAATAGGGGTGTTACAATAGGTAACCCATGAAATCATACCAACCCACTAGCTTGTGCACATGGATGTGCAAGTTTCACTACCAATTTAAGGACATGAGTGTGCACATAACTTACAACATAATTTTGAATAATAAAGCCTTAATCACATAGACTTACATGAGTACACAAGATACATGACTTATGGACTTCAACACAAAACAAGAAGATGTCCATTAAGATCCTCTACTAACTTCAAAGTTCTTATTCTTATGCATTTAATTCGTGATCTTCATCTCTATTACTTGCATCTTCATTAATCTCAATCTATTAATGTTGCAGAGAATATGAAACATGACAATCCTTACTTTAGGGTGTGATATGTGGAATGGTCTTCATATTTCTTAATCTTCTTCACTTAAGGCTTTTTCAAGTGATGTTTAAGGCTTGAGGCTTGAAGCTTAAATTCTTTGTTATTTTCAAGCATCTATCTCATCACATGACTTCTTTAATGTGACTGAGGCTCCACTTAACTCATTTACTTCACTTTCACCTTTTCTTCTAATTTAGGTGGCTATTTATGGTCTCTTGAAACTTGGCCATTTTGGGCCATATGCCTTTCTAGGCATCTTCAACATGAGAGCCATCTGTGGGCTTCATTTTTCTTGGTTTCACCTTTTTTTTTAAGAATCAAGACATGCCTCTTGGGCTACAAGAATATTTTCTTGGTTTTATATATGATAACCAAGATGTTCCTCTTAGACTATAACAAACAACATTGGCTTTACATTTTTAAGAGCCAATACAATGCCTCTATGGGCTACAACAATTAAGGCTTTTTTGGGCACTTACAACTTGCCAACTTGGGCTAGAGAAAAGAAAATGAAAATGAAACCTCTTGAAACACAATTTAAGGACTCAACAAAGGAAATATAAGATTTGATACATTTGTGCCATTATATTTTGACTTACATCAACAAAAGCTCTAAGACAAAACAATGATTTTTTAGTCTCATTTGGCTTACAACATAAATTTTGCCCCTCCTTAGATGATGTTTCTCCTTCAATTATCTCCTCTTGGTCTAGATTCAAAAAAAAAAAAACCCATTGATATGTGTACCTTTGTTTGGAAGTTTTAGGCTTTCAAGAGCTTTCATTTTGAATCTTGATATAGGGTTGTGACCACACATGGGACTTTCAAGCCTCTTTTAATCTCTATGGATCTTTTAGCCTTTTCCAATTTTAAGGCCTTACAAATTTTTGAAATTTATGTCATAATGGACATTAAAATAGGCTTACAATAATAAGAATAGAAGAAGAGAGAAACAATGCTCTCTAGAAACACAATTTAAGGACTAAAACATAGGGAAATGAGGGTGCCAACACATTTTTCCATCTATTTGTGACTTACATTGAAAATAAAACTAGAGGCCTCCAAACACACAAACAATTTGGCCTCATAAATATTTAACAAAATATAAGTCCCTCCTTCAAATGAAAATTCCTCAAAATAACATAGTTCATATTCAATAATGCATTTCATAAACTTCAAAATTTCATCCCAAAAATAATTTTTTTGAAAAAACCAACCTTGGCTCCAATACCAATTATCAAATTTGGTACTGCAAAAGGCTTAGAGTAAATGAAACCTTCAAGTTTTTGTTTTCTAGAAATTGATAGTAAAAACTTCATATCTCTAAAATGATAATGATTTAAATTTCATATGATCCAGCATAGAAAAGCTTATGAAAAATAAAACAATCTAAAACAAAAATAAATACCAAAATCTTTCTAAAATATTTTATTACATGTTGATATTTCTACATTATCTACGTGTCTCCTATTTTTGATAGGTGCAACTAAACCTACAATTACGTTAAAAGTGAAGGAATATTGAAGTAAATTGCAAGAGTGAAATTAGACTATGAGCCAAGTGCTAAAATGAATGAAATAAATCTTGATTTCATTATTGTCATATCAATGTGTCCAAGTACATTGTGTACTTAAATAAAATTCTATACAATCTACTTAATCCAACTATGGGCACTCGAAAGAAAAAATATTCTAACTTTCATGAAAAAAATGCAACAATTTACCTATACAATGATCAAAAAGTGTCATAAATATGGTTGGTGCATATATTTATATAGGCATTTTTGCATATTGCATATGTCAAAGTTGGTGCAACAAAAGGCTTGGAATGAATGAAACCTTCAAGTTTCTATTTATGGACATTGATAATAAAAACTTCATGTCTCTCAAATAGTAATGAATTGGACTTCATGTAACCCACACTAAAAAGCCTACAAAACATCAAAAATTTTCAACAAAAATAGATAGCAAACTCTTTTTATAAAATTCCATTATAGGTCTATCTTTCTACACTATCTGGATTTTCCTTATTTCTGATAGGCACAACCAAACCTACAATAACTCAATTTTCCTAAACTCTTTCTTTCATTTTATTTATTTTAACCTACAAAAAACTTAATAAAATTTCCAAAACTTTGCATCACATATTTTGGATCATCATACTTTGAGTGAAATCATTCAATCAATTTAGGTGTTTAAAATAGACCTTAAAGGAATTTCAACAAATACTTTGAGAAATCATCTTCAATTAGTATAAAATGATAAAACCAAATGAAATAATATTGAAATATATGATATAATGATAAAAGGTTGAAATATTGATAGGCTAGAAATATTGAGATCAATTGAAATGAATGAAACACATGATATGCTACTATAGATGGAACTACATGCAATATCCAAATATAAAAAGAGCATCAAAAAAAATATTGAGAGATAAACATAAACATGGAAGAAAAGCCCCTCATGAGGAGGTGCTAAAGGAGTACTCTTCACTCCACTCCACATGATAGAAAAGTTCCTAGGAGGTGCTTAAGGTGCACTCCTAAGTGTACTTCCAATGTTGGAGGAGTTCCTAGGGGATGCTTACAAAGAACTCTTGAATTTACTCCAAGTGAAGAAGTTCCTTACATTCTCTCATTTGATATCAAACTTGGAATAAAATAGAAGTTTGAGGGTGAAGGTGATTAAGAGCATACTCCATCTCTTCAAGAGTTCCCAACTCTCTCTCAATTCAAGATGTCTACTTGATTATCTTTTTTACTTCTCTCTTCATCAAATGCATAGCCACATATCTTCTTATATAGCTCTTGGAGGATGGTTAACTAAACCTTGGTTAGGGTAGGTAATGTAGGTTAGGCCTTGGTTAGGTTAAGGTTAGGTGAGGGTAGGTGATCTATGTGATCACACCAACCCACTAACTTAAGCACATGGATGTGCAAGTTTGACTAGGTGACTCATGTGCTTACACCAACCCACTACCTTGTACAAATAGATGTCCTAGTTTAACTACCAATTTAAGCACATGGGTGTGCCCATAGATCAAAAGCACTCATCCATGTTATTGTAAGCTCCTCTAATTAAGAGCTTGTAGAACCAAAATGTAATTCTACAAGGAAAGCATAGATTTAATTTTACAAATAAGAGCTCATTACCTACCATGTAGACTTGGAAATAAAAGTAGCTCATAGAACCAAAAATTGATTCTATAAAGGAACATAGATCTCGTTCTATGAACCATGTCAGCTTATGAAGTTGAGATAGCTTGTAAAACTAAAATTTGATTCTACAAAGCTTCAAGACTCCAATTCTAAAAGGCACATCAACCTGTCAAATAAGAGAAGCTCATGGAACCAAATTTTGATTCTATTAATAAGCTCAAATTCTATTTTACAAAGCATAGACTGCAACAAATCCACTTAGGAATGGCAAGACCCAACAAAGCTCACATACGATTCAAAGAAACATATGCACATGATGAATTATCTTTTTAATCTAAATAAGGAAAGTGGGATCAACTAAAGCCAAAAGAAAAAAAAGACAAAGATCTTAAGCCAAAATCCATTCTATAAAAAAAAAAAAAAGCTTGAAGGCCACATGAGTAAATTGTAAGGCTCATAAAACCAAAAATTAGATCTAGAAAAAAGTTCCAAATCAGTTCTACAAACAAATGTCAACAATCATGAAATTTTTTAAGACCCAAGCCTATGAATGATTCAAAAGCTCATAGAACCATGAATATGATTCTAAAGAAAAGCCTGAACTTTTCTACAAATGAGCTCAAGAATGCAATAACAAAAGTCCTACATCAACATAAGCTTGTAGAACCAAAAAATGATTCTAGAGTAAAGTTTTAATTTGGTTCTACAAGCCACGTCAACTTCACAACTACATGTTGGTTAAATTAAAAGTCTTGAAAAGTAAATGAAGTTTATCTTATTATCAAAGTTCATAGAACCAAATACTAGTTCTATGAAGAATCAATAAACCAATTCCACTTGGAGATCACCTTGACACATCAGCATATCATGTTAAAAAGTCATAAATTTGACTCTAATTTCATGAAGATATGAAAATCAAATCAAGCTTTAGGCCTTGATATAGAATGACTTTCAAGTTTAAAGAGAAGCTAAATAAGAAGAGATTCTTCTAAAGTTTATAAGATATGATTCTAAACTAATTGCCACATCAGCTCAAGTACTATTTATATATTAAAATTACTCTAAAGAAAGTTTAGAGATCAGTTCTACAAATAAATCCTTATAAAGTACTAATGCCACATCGTTTGAAGGCTTAATTACAAGATTAGCTTTGTAAATCAAAGCTACTTACATCAAGAATTGAACCTAGAATCTATCAAGATTTAATGTGTGTGATTTATTTAAATAAGGTAGATCATGGAACTAAAGGTATAACAATTTTGAAAAAATGCTAACAATTGATTCTAACAGTCTATCTATCGACTATTAGAGCTACACTAAGCCTTGAATTGCAACGCAAATTTACAAAGCCAAAACTGCAAAACAACGCCTCAAAGTTCAAAAGCAAAAGCTTTCAAGTTTCAATGTCAAGTTTAGTTTCAACTAAAGCTTTGTCACACAATAAGAAGAAAGCACTATATAGGTTTCAAGATGTAAAGACTTTCATCTTCGCATAATAGTTACAGAACTTCAAGCTCAACATTTTTCAACTACAGCAATAGATTGACATAATATTTTTGAAAACTAACAAGAATAAGCATGAATTCTTTGAAATTGATAAAGTGCATGAGTGTGTAGAGAAATTTAAGCTTGCTACATTTGGGTCCATGGAATAATGGTGCTAAACCTATCAAAATCCAAGCTTACACAATTTGGGATTCCACCTAAGAGCCAATATAATCAAATATGTGGTAAATAGGCTTTCCCACATATATTTGCTTACTATGATTGTGGCATCATTATGTAGGATTTATCTATTGCTTTGACTATTTTGGATTTCCCTTCTGACTATCTTATGAAAGGAGTTGCAAACTCCTTTAAAGTAAAAGAGAAGGAAGAAATGATCATTTAAACTAGAAGAATCAAACTAAGCCTAAAACTAAATCTAGTATTATCTTTCCATATAAGGAAGATGACACACTAACAAGAGGGTAATAGATCATCATGTCATATCAAGGCATGTCTGAGGTCATACCTATTTTGGTTAAATATATGGAACAAGTGGCAAATGATCGAATTTCTAGGATTAAACATTTTTTGATATAAAATGAGCAAGAAATAACAAGGTTGAAGAATGAGCTCAAAGATTTGAAGTTATATGAGAAAATAAAAGCAAAATCATAATAAAGGAGTCTTTAATAAAAATAAAGAAGAAGATTATCAATAGCTATCAGAGCAATTAGCTATTATGAGCTTAGAATTACAAGAGCCTAGAAAACGTAAATCTCCAAATCAATTGTTCATGATACAATCAAACTTTCAATAGTAGATCACTAAGCTCATATTAAAGGAAATAGGTAAAAGAAGTGATGAGTCATGTTTTCTGGATTACGTTGACATGGGATTTGATGCGTTGATGCAACCTCATCAATGAAGTGTCTATTTTTACTTATAAATACATGCTTACTCGCCATGTTTATGGCATCTTTTGTCATAACTGTAGAGGAGCTCTTGTAATTTTGTCATTTGAAAGTTAGAATATTTTTCTTAAGTGCTTGCAGTAGGAGTCAAAGAGTGTATAGATCTTTATTTGAACACTATTCCACCTAAGCATGGCAATGTGTGTAGCATTAAAGATGAGCTTTCTCATAAACCTTATAACACTTCAAAATAGATTAATTGTTTACTTATGCATTCAATTTTTTATACAATTTTATTTAATTATTTAAGTAATTAAATAATAAATTAATCTAGATTAAATAATTATTATTTAAGCACATAAGTACGACCACTTTGAGCATATGCTTCGCAGTTGGTAATCCCAGTAACGCTTAACATTTGGTAACCTAGTAGCATTAAACATGTTTAGGATATGTATAGTAAGTGGGAACCAATGCTTATGTTAGGATTAGTTAGGTGTATCTTATTTTATTAAATTAGCAATTTAATTATTTTATTTTATTCATTATTCTTTATCCTTAGGTAACTTAAAACACAAAACACAAAAATGATTAAAATCATATGCCTCAATTACACTTAACCGTACCTTTGCATTTCACAAGTGTAATTGGGAAGACAATGATTACAACAGTTAGTTTCACTTTCTAGAGANATAATTATAATTATAATTTAAGCACACTGAATTTTTCTCTAATCCAAAATATCTTCTTCACAAACATGATGATTCAAAACCACCAGTGCTCCAAGAATTCAAAGTGATGTACACTCATCCAAATGAGTTTGTACCTGATTTCACCTTCATCTTGCATTAGGATGAGTAGGTACGGTGGAGAGATATGGAGGAAAATGTTGTATTGCCTCTCAACTAATCTATTCCTGGGATGCTACTCCAAACTCTTCAGGGGTTGGGCATCTAGGACCTCCATGATGAATACGTTGTGCAAGATCATGACTATCGAGACTACTATCCCACAAAAACACAACACAAACGAGATTGGCACTAGGAGAAGCCCCATGAAGCTACAAAGGAGAAACGGTTCACTAACCCCTTCTTCCTATTGAACCGAGAGGACAATGAGGATCCTCCCTCTGGGGGTTCTCAACATGAAGATTCTCCACACCTTAACTTTGGTGAAGGGGGCTTAAATCTAAATTTGTAGTCCACTATCAAAAATCCAAGTTCAACTAAAAGTGGGAGTCAAGGTAAGGACTCAAGCAAGTGTCATGATGATAGAAAACTTAATCATGGCCATGACAAGCAAAGAGGAGGTGGCTGACACTGTGGTGGTGGCAATCCTCCTCCCTCTTCTTCATCTTCATCTGCATCTTCTTCTTCCTTCTCCAAATCTAATCAAAATTGCAAGGGACAAAATTCTGATGGAGGTGAACAGCAAGATAATGATCTTAAGCCCCACCATGATTGAAGGGGTAGAACAAGACATCATAGGCATCATCAAAATCATGATGATGATGAGCCATTTCTAGCAACTTGAAGCACATTGAACATTATAGAGGTACTCAGGATTCCAACCAAGCATGTGAAAGATAGTAGAATCAAGCGATTAGATATGAACAATATCCCTAGATTTGAGGGGGAATATAACTCAAATCCACAAACCCATCTTCAAGCCTTTCACAATTCCTATGCCTTGCAAAACATAGAAAACAACTGGCAAAAACTTAATTTGTTTCCCAAGAAACTCATAAAAGAAGTAAAAATTTGGTACTACTCCTTGGAGCTAGAATCAATTTGCAATTGGAGTATGATGCTTTAGATATTCAATGACAAATATCAAACATGCTTTAAAGTGTTCAGTTTAAGAAAGAAAATCCAAGGATGACAACAAGAAACACATACACCCTTGGACACAACTATGGGTAGGTATTATTCCCTTTTACATAAATGTCCTAGCCATGGTTATTCTCAATGGGAGCAACTTCACCATATCATAGATGGGCTTTGATCAAAACAAGGAGAACTCTTGGGGTCTATGCCCAAGGGAGATTGTTAAAACTAAGAGTCCATTAGATTCAAAGGCTAATTAAGTAAGTTGCAAAAGAAGAAGGTGGGTTGAGAAAACAAGAAAGTGTTGGGGAGTATAATTGGGATCCTTCCATTGAAAAAAGGGAGGTTTAATTCTGTGATAGTGAGGGGGAGACACCACTTGATGAAGTGGTGCAACAAAAAACCTTACCAATTCAAAAATTGGTGCCTAAAATTTTTGCTAAGCCTAACAAAATGTGGAAATCTTTGGATGAAAAATTTCAAACTGCTCTAAAAATTACAAAAGAATCCACAGAACAAGGTAATGATTGTATCACAAGAGAAGAAAAGAAGCTAAACATGCCTACCAAAGGGGTAATGGAAAAGCTACAATAGTAGAAGAAGTTGTGGAATTAGAATCAGTTGATGAAGTGGATGTGAAACTTTTCAATATGAACATCCCAAGGGATGTTTCCCTATTGTGTCACACTTACAACAATCTAGGGTGTGTGTTCTAAAACTTAAACTAGCACAAAGGCAAGCAACCAAAAGATTGCCTTATCCTCAAGGTAACCTAAGGTAATTCCATCAATAACAATAGGCTTATTATGAAAGTGGAGCTCCACCACAACCGTACAAGTAATATCAGTAGTGGCAACACCCACACTCGTAGGGGATGCCACCACCAAGGCAACAATACCCTTATAGGTAGCCAGATCCATATGGGTACTATGTTTAGCAATCTATGTCTCCACATGACTCTTACAATCATACTTCTTTTCAGCATCACTACTAACCTTCAAAGTACTACAAAACTCATTCTCCATCTCCTAGAGGAAAATCCCCATATCCTTATCATCCTTCTCATCCTTCAGCACATGTTCCTCCACCCTCAACCCAATTACCACCTACTCCATCCATGCAAGGTAAAATTCCTATGTAGCTATAGCAACATAATGCTACCAAGGTTGTTAGCTTACAATCAGCTCCTCAACTAAGTGGTTCAGAACCCAATCTTATAAAAGATCATTCTTTTAAACCAATAGTCCTACTAAGCCCTCACCTACTTATGTGACTAATCATCCTATGTCTCCTTCATCCTCTACATCCATTCCTTTTGAGAGCCCTTCAAACCAAACACCATCCAAGATCTAATTGGATCAAGGCTAGCAACCTTCCTAGAAAAAGAGTTGATCATGGAAGTCCACTCCTCTATTGCAGATTACTATAAATGAGCCATACAAGGCTCTTCTCAATTCAATTTCTGGTGTTAATCTAATTTCCCACAAAATGTACAATGCTTGGAACTTGCCTCTTCTCAAGAAGAGCAACATCTATTTAGAATTGGCAAATCAATCCATCATTGTTCCTTTGGATCTAGTGAAGGAAATTGTGACCATTATCTATGGGTGGTCATATCTTGCCAATTTCCTAGTAATCAAAGTTGATAATTGCAAGTTGAACATTCCAATAATTATGGAAAGGGTTTGGTTAATTACTATTGATGCGTGAATGGACATTAGAGATCTTTCATTAGAGATTTCCAAGTAAAATGCATTTAGAAAGATTAAGAAGAAATGAGTTCCATGCATCACATATAGCAATACAATGTGCCATTATGTGCAAAAATCTAGTCTATTACAAGCACAACAATCAAAGCATCCAAACAATGTGCAAATGAATGTAAAATCCAAAAGTACCTATACATAGTAGCCACAAAATAGAAGGGAACCTAGTGGCTGATAGATGATTCTGAGAGTAGTAGACTTTGAATGGAACCTACTGAGAGCCTAACTTATGCCTATGTTGAAGGCATGGATGAATTGGAGCAAGTTCATCGCCAAATCTCTAATGATGAACCTAATGATACCAATTGGGGAGAGTTGGATATCCCTGATAATTTTAAACAAGAGCTCTTAAAGTTAAAAATTCTACCTATCAACATGGAATATGCATTTCTAAAAAATAGCAAGCTGGTGATAATTAATGTCAACCTTACTCCTAAGCAAAATAGGATGTTGTTAATGGTGGTTAATAAATGGCCAATAACCTTTACTTGGTTATATCTTAAACTCATAAGGATTGATCCTAGGCTATGCCAGCATCACATCTATACTTATTTGGCCATGAAGCCAAAGAGGCAACCACAACTATGGCTGAACCCAAAATTGAAGTAGATCGTCAAAGAGAAAATTAAACAACTCCTTAATATGGATTTCATCTATTCAATTGCAAATAGTAAGTGGGCTAGCCCACTTGTAATTATGCCAAAGAAAGGTGGCAAGTGGGGGGTCTATGTTGATTTTAGGTTGTTGAACATGGTAATGTTTAAAGATCATTTTCAATTGTCATTTATGGACAAAGTGTTAGATACTATTTTTGCACATTACTATTATAGGTTTCTAGATGGTTATTGATGAGACAGNAGACCTTGGGAGACTTTTGCATATCATAAGATGCCCTTTGGTCTATCCAATGCCCCTGCAACTTTCCAATGCCTTGTCTTGAGCATTTTTCAGTAGTATATTAGTAGCAAGATGGAAGTCTTCATGGATGACTTCTCCACCTATGGCGCTACTTTCAAGCAAGCCCTAGACTACCTTGAGCAAGTGCTTAAAAGGTGCATGGAGACTAATCTTTGGCTCAATTGGCAAAAGAGCCATCTCATGGTCCAAGAGGGCATTATGTTAAGGCACAAAATTTCTAAAGCAGGGATTGAGATGTATCCTAAAAATATTTGGATCATCCAAGGAATAACCTTTTAACTAGAAATCATTAAAGATGTCTGATCATTTTTTGGACACACTAGCTACTACTAGTGATTCATAAATAATTTCTCTTAGATCGTTAAACCATTAGTCACACTCACAAAGAAAGATGCTCCATTCATATGGACCAAGAAATGTAAAAAGGCATTCTAGCAACTTAAGGAGAATCTTGTAGAGATTCCAACTCTATAAGCATAAGTCTAGTCCATTTCACATCATAATAGATGCATCAAACTATGCCCTGGAAGTTATGCTTACATAGTTGGACAATCAAAAATGTCCATATTACATCCAAGTGCATAGCTCAATTAATTCACAATGGAGAAAAAGTTGATGGAAATGGTGTATGCTTTGGAGAAATTCAGGCACTATGTGCTTGGATATAAGGTTTTTGTGTACACTGACCACAATGGCATTTGCTTCTTGATGAATAAACCAATGATGAGCCCCTGTGTCACACGGTGGCTAGAGATCTTGCAAGAGTTCGATCTTACAATGGTAGATTAAAAGGGAACTGAGAATGTGAAGATTGATCACTTATCTCAATTACGATGAGATAAAAAGAGGATAAGAGCCCACTCTCTGATCAATTTTCTAATGAACTTATCTTTGCTAGAGCAATAAATAAACAAGTGCCCACTGAACCAAAATAGTACAATGGCATCCTCACTGATCTTCTCACCCATGAGATGCCACAAGAGTTAGACCACTAAATGCTTCATGGAGATTAATGAATACCTTTACAAGGTATGTAATAATGGTCTAGTTCAATGGTGTGTTCTTGATGCTGATCAACTATGCGTTCTCCAAGATGCATGACCATTAAAATATTTATGGCAAGATAATATTGGCCAATAATGTTTAGATATGTCCACTAATTCATCCATTCTAGTGAACACTATCAACAAGAAGGTGGGACATAGACTTCATGGATCCCATCACATCCATGTCAAATGGAAAGACGTACATAATATTCATTGTTGACTATTGTACAAAATGGGTAGAAGCAACAACTATCATTGACCGTACATCTTCCACTGCTACATGCTTTGTACAAAAAATGTTGTAAATAGGTTTGGAGTGCCACGTGCACTAATTTCTAACAATGGTACTCATTTTACATGTGCTACCTTATGCAAGTTCATGCAATGCTTGGGGTTGAGCATAAATTAATAACACACTACCACCCCCAAGCCAATGGTCAAGCAAATGTTACCAATAGGGAGATCATGAAAATCTTAACAAGAATAATTAGGAAATATAGGAGAGACTAAAGCATAAAACTTAATGATGCCCTTTGGGCATACCAATCGACATGAAAATTCCCTATAGGCTACTCTCCCTATGAGCTAGTGTACGGAAAATTACCAACTCTACCAATTCAACCTAAGCTCCGTACACGTTCAACAACTTGTGACCTTGAACTTGACCTTAGCCTAGCACAAAAAGAGAAATTGATCAATGTTAATGTGCTAGATGAGAATAAATTGGTGGTCCTATCCTCGAATGAAGTTCACAAAGCATTTAGTAAATAATTCCATGACCTTAGGATAAGGAAAGTAAAATATCAACCTAGAGACAAGGTTCTCTACTATAACCTTACACATGTACCTCAATGAACTAAGTTCTAGACATTGTGGGAAGGGCCTTATATCATTTATGAAACCATTACTTATAGGACCATGTTGATCTACAAAACTAAAATCCTAAACAAAAAGCAATTAGTCAACATGCAATAACTTAAACCTTTCCATGAGCCCATGCAAGGTAGTGGAAGCAATGCCTCATTAGATGGATGACCTTGCTCAATCTTTCAAATCTCCTCCTTTCAAATTATTCATGGGGGAGATGGCTATCCATGCTAACTATATAAGTGGCTCTTCAATTTTTCTACCCTTTTTGTTTTACAATTTTTTGTTTTTCACTTTGTTATTTTTACCATTTTTTTGTTTTACACTGTTATTTTTCCAAATTTTTGTTTTACAATGTCATTTGCATGTTTTATTTTGCATCAATATTTTACAATTTCTTTTATATTTTCCTTTATTTTGGTGTGAATCTTTCTCTTCTTCTACTAAAAGTGCTTTATTGCCAACAAGACATAGTGGTGTTGTAGTTATTTACTAATGGTGGTTTGTACCTAATGTTTTTGATTGCTGATGTCTAGTTTCTATTTTTCAATTTTGATGACTGATGACTATGACAGGTTTCTTTTTCATGGAACAAGCAATGAGTCCACGTCATCCACCTATCTAACAACTCTATGGTTTTCTTGGTTTTGGACGTATGATGTCCCTTTTTCATTAATAAAAATTTAATGAAATTATGACCTCAGTAGTTTACAAACTTTGGAAATATTTAAAGGTTTGAAAAGGGTGTAACTTTAAGGGGATTCAATACTCTTTTTGCCTCTCTTCTTACTTGAGTGCATGTGTGTTTTCATGGATTTCTTACCATCCCGTGTCGACCAATAATAGTAAGTTGAATAAGTCTTTGCATGGTGTGGTTCCCATCCAAAAAACTCATTAAAAAACAAAAAATATTTGAACAAAAAAAAGAATGAATGATAGGAATTCAAAGCACACCCCTTGGACAAAATAAATGGACTACAAGCATTGGTTATGGAACTAGAAAGACATGTTACCCATGCCTAAAGGTCCCCTCTAACTAAGGCTCTTTCTCACTTCTTGTTTCTCTTTTCTTCTCAAATAAGGAATAGTGGTTATCTATGGGAGCATTCTTGTGTCTCAAGAGAATGAACCGGTCATGGAGTGGTGATGCGAAGTTACTAAAAGTGGTTGGTATTATCTGGACTAAGGTTGGACTTTTATTGGGTTATCTAACCATAACTCCACAAGGGACTTCATGTGACCAATGTTGGGACATCCATTCCATTTTCTATTTCATCCATAAATGCTCTCCATGACTCACCTCACTATTGTTTTTCATGTTTTTGTTTAATGTCTTAGTTTGACGTGTTGAAATTCTTAGGTAGATTCTTCGAGATTTGGTCCTTAACTTTTCATAACCATTACTTAATTGTGGGATCCATAGACTTCTTAGTAAAGGTTGCGTAAGAGCAAAAAGGGCATAAGCCTACTATGGAAAGCAGCCACTTGTCCACTTGCATAAGTCTTGGTTAATGATGAGTCATGTTTTAGTAGGATCCAATATCAAGGCACAACCTCCAATGTTGGGGATCCGAGATCACCTCATCCATGCTAGCCTATAAATACAACACTTGGGTGCATGATTTGGAGAGAGAGGTAGACATACAAAAGTGAGTAGATAGGTGTTAGTTTGTTTCTAGTGCATTCCCACAATGTGATGTTAAGTGATTGTATGGCATCCTTATTCGAATGTGATGTACTTAGACATGTTATATGTTTGACAACAAAGATTGAGATTACTTCCATCATTGCAACATCCACTTAGCTTTATTATTGTTAATTACTTAAATGCTTACTATTTTCCTTAGTTAATGTTTATCATGTATTAATCTTTATTGTTTCTACCATTAAGTGCACTAAGTACGACTAATCGTGAGCACGTAAGTGTAATTACTTGGTAATCTAGTAGTGTTATCATTTGGTACACCCAATAACAGTATGCTTAGTAATCCGAGCAGTAGTTGCATGAAGTCCAAGGCATGTATGGAAAGTTAGGAATGGATACTAATCACACATAGGCTAGCTTACAATTTACTTTCCCTTGTTACTTAGATTAAATAATTAATTTCTCTATTATTGTTAGGAGTAGCATAAGGCTGCAATAACATCAATTATCATATGCCTCACTTTGGACTAAATCATACGTGACAAAGCTACCACTAGTCCAAGTGGGAAGACATCAAACTACAATCAAGACATAACAATCTATATGCCACAACTAGTCCCATCAATGGAATTCAACCAGATCATATGTGCATGCTTATGATTCGTATGGTTGAGCATAAGGGTACCCACTGCTCATTATTGGCACCATTGCTAGGGATGATGCTAGTTATCTAGATTAGTTATATTATACATGATCACTATAAACATATTATTGATTTATCTTTTAGGAGATATTAAGTCACACACAACATTAACTAACAAAAATGTCTCTTTCACATGGAAGTGATAATGCATCGTATGAAGAGAACATTCATTGGAGAACTAATGAGATATATATTGAAGAAAATTGGAGTGACCAACCTCATGACCATCCTTACTACACTCAAGGACTACATTCACCAAAGGCTAACAATCCTAGAGGCGATGGAGTAAGTCCTAGATCAAGGAGGGTCTAAAGGTTCAGGACCTCCTCAAAACCTAGAAAAGGTAGATTTTTACCACAACATGTCTGATATTGGTGAACCCTTGTTGGACATCAAGATCATGATAGATATTATAGAGGTAGTTTAAATACCCACAAGCATTAAAGGAAAATTCGCATCAAAAGGCTTGATATGAATAACATCCCTAAATTTACAGGAAGTTATAATTGTGATCCACAACATCCTTTACAAGCCTTCGATGATGTTTGCATCTTACAAAACATTGAAAGTGAGTGGCAAAAGCTTAAGCTCTTTCCTAGGACACTAATAGACAAAGACAAAGTGTGGTATAGATCATTGAAACCAAATTCAATCCATCGGTGATCAACAATGCTTGAATTCTTTAATGAGAAATACCAAACCTATGTGAGGGTGTCCAACCTAAGGAAATGAATCCAAGGATGGAAATAGAAACAACATGAACCCTTGGATATGGCCCTAGATAGATGCTATTATCACTATATAGATGTCCAAGCCATGGTTTCTCTCAAGAAGAGCAAATTTTCCATATCATAAATGGGTTTTGTAGTCAAACAAGAGAGACCCTTGGGATGTACACTCAAGGTTAATTATGTGAACTGAGAACCCATCAGATCCAAAGCTTAATCAAGCATGTGGCAAAAGAAGAAGGAGAGCTATGTAAATGAGATAATGTTGAGGAATATCACTGGGACCTAACTCTTCCAAAGAAGAGGGTTCATCTATATGATAAGGAAAAAGAGGCAATTCTCGATGAGGTGATTTCACAACAAACCTTGTTGATGCAACAGTCTATTACTAAACTTCAGGCAAGGCTAGATAAGATGTTAGAATGGATAAATAAGAACATTACAACTTGTGAAGAAACCATAGAGGAGAGAGTAACACAAAAAAAGTCAAGTGATCACAACAAAATAAGGAAAAGGGACCAAGAGACAAGTAAGAATGCTAATCAGCAAAAAGGAAAATGGTTGTAGAAGAAGAGGCTATAAACTCAACCATTGAAGAAGATGATGGATGTGACATCTAACTATATGATCATCTAAAGGGTTATTTCCCAATAATTTTATAGCTACATGAGTATTGGGATTTTGCATTAAATCCCAAGTTCATAGAAAAGCAAATGCCTAGGAAATTACCTTTCTCACTAGGTAATTATAGATAGTCCAACAACCAATCGTACTATCCTAGTGGGACTTCTTACTAGCCTCAACACTATCATCAACCATAGTGGCAAAATTCATAGTCATGGGGGAGGCCATCATCAAACCAGGACTACCCTTATTATCAGTTAGATCCATCCAAATACTATGTTCAACAACCTATTTCCCTAACTAGTTCTACTTCCTCTACCTCAAAACGCTACTACCACTCTCCTAAATATCATCAACCTACAACATCTTCTATGAGATCACCACCTTACACCTCTGATCCTCCATCATATCCTCAATATTCTCATACTCACCTCCATCACATGTCATGGCCAGTAGCATAGGAAGGTTCAACACCACATCGATGAAAGAATGCCACTTGTGCTACAAGAATACATGGAAATGATAACACCAATAGATCTCCACCACAATCATGGAGACATCCTTTCTTTAGAATAGTTTTCATGCATGAGCACAACACTCATGGACCTAATAACTCATCCAAACCAACATAATTCCAATTAAGTGCAACACCCTTCCTCTCACAACCAATGTCCTCCAATCCTATGCAAAAGCCAACATCCATCATTACTCCAACACCTGAAAAAAATAATGAACCTAGCACTATGAAGAGATAGAAGAATCCATGCATCACTAATCATGATAATAGGTGCATTCATAGGCTAAATTTCTACAAAATTAACACAAATCCTATTCTAACACACCATACATTTCAAAACCAAGTGTGTGAGCAACAACCCATCTACGCAACCACCACTAAACTAGTAGACACCCAATGGTTTGAAAATGAAAGTCTAACACTATTTTACAAATGCATCAAGCCTACCTTCCCACTTACTAATTCTTTTCATGGTCAAAAGCTTAGTCATGGGGGAGATTTCCCATCCTAAAATCAAAACTAATAAGCATTTTTCATCTTTTTGTTTTACAATTTTTTATCATTTTCTCATTTCTTGATGCAATTTTTTTCCATCCTTTAGACTTTTCCCACACTTTGTTTTTATTTCCTTTTTCAATAAGCTTGATTGTGAATAAAATGACAAGATGTAGCCCAATGAGGTGAGGTTTTCTCTATGTTCTCAAAGTCATGAGGGACTGATTATCTAGACAATGAGGCCATGTCATCCATCCATCCATCCCATCAATAAGAGGTTCTTACCATGGTCATAATTATATTATTTTTCATCATCAAACTAATAATAAACTTGTAATCAGTGTGCCTGGATAGAAAAGTGAAGAACCAAGGGGGAATGTGGAGGATGTGACATCAAGGGAACTTGTGGAATCCCTTTGCCCACTTCTATATGTTCTATCATGTTGCTAAGATCGTAATTGTATCCTTGTAGATCTAATGAAAAATGGAAGTAAGAGTAAAATAAGTGTTGCCTTATCATGTCACTAAAAATACATGTTACCCATGCCTAAAGGTAGTCCTCTGGTAAGGTTGACATAGATAAAAGTAAAATAGCACAAACTAAATTTTTGAGGGTCCCACTAGAAAGACATGTTATCCATTCCTGAATGTCAGTGGCTTCTCAAAAATAAAATAAAAATGCTATGAATAAACTCTTCCCTTAGATAAAATTCCAAGTGATGATATACAACTTACAATGGTGATAGTGTTATGATTGTTAATCTAAGAGATAAAATAATGCAATGTCATTGGAACATGGTTTGGACTTGGTTTGAATCTTGGAAAGAAGGGTTAATGATTACTTTAATCATTGATAACGCAAAAGGATTCATTATTCCTATGGTAAGGCACCTCACATCCCAATTTCTAAAATCATTTCTAAACTCCATCTCATCTCATTATTTGTATGATCATAACTTGTGGATTTATGTAACATACAATTATTTTCTCAAATTGGTGATTCTAACGTGTGTGTTTTGCTAAACATGTATGCGTTGCATTCAACCTATGAAAATTTTTAAGTGTGTTTATACAAGGGCATTAAGGGTTGGAGCCCACTTTGGGGAGGATTCACTTGTATAACTATTGTAACTTATGCTTGTCTAACACAACCACATCATCTTGAACCTTCCAAGTGCATAAATGTTAATTTCAAAACCTTCCCTTATCATACAACCTACCTATTCTATATCATGGATTCAATACCCTTTTCTTACATCTTCCATAGCTTTTAATTCCTATGATTCCATTTTCAAACATTACCAGTACCCAAATATGTATTCTCACTTACCCCAGAACTTTGGACTCTATATGAAACCTTCCAACCAATCACAAAGCTTCATTTTCCATACTGAATGTTCCCATGGAATGCAAATTTGAGACCTTTGATATCAAGTACCTGATATCAGCTACCTAATATTAGGGCCACAAAAACTATAAATAGGACCTTCGTGATTTCTTAGAAATATTTTTCATCAATTGTAGCTAAGGGAGTTTTTACATTTTTCTCTCTAGATCAAGAGATCTATGCATCCAACTTTCATACATGATATCTAGCTCCATAACACTCTAATTTTCATGGTTTTTGAACCTATTTGATCCTAAAGTGATCAATTTAGTTGGGGAGAGGTTCTTACCTAAAAAAATTATCCCAATTTTTCAAAATTTGTTATCACCAGGAAGGTATTAAAAGGGTAAGAATGTTGAAAAACTTAAGCTTTGTAATGAACAATCAATTGTATGCATGCCAAAACCTTTAATTAACACCCCTAATGAATCATAATCGTTAGTATAGGTCATACATAAGGAAAAAGAAGTTAATTATGAAGTGTTATAAAAGAAGTTAACACTTTTTAGGCATTTTTCTTAAAATTTTTCTAACCCTACAATTACATGAACCAAGAACTCAATGAAACTAAGGGCATGAGTAAGGTATATAGCTATTGATGATAAATGAAAAACACCCTAGTAACCCAGAATCCTAGATTGATTATAGATGGTCCCAAAAATAGAAGGACAATAAGGACCTTCACAAGGCGCAAGCAAATGCCTAAGGGGTGGCAAAGGCTAACCAGGATAACAGGGCCCACCAACTAAGCATGATGAACAAGAGGCCTAATCATTTAGCATTCATCAAGAGGTCCCTATTACAGGGTAGTCAATCCAAGCAAAGGCTACAAGACCACAAGCTCAATCGTAGGGACAATGCCTCATGTTATTCCAAAAATTCCTTTAAGCCATCCAAGAGTGATCCATGTTCACCATGGTCATTGTGGAAATGAACTTTACGTCATTCATGGAATTTGTCCCTGAGTAAGGCATCACCTTTATGACACATCCTTTTTTAAAGTGGTGAATGATACCTTGGTGAGACATACCAATTCTAGCACAATGAAGAGGATGGCACCACTGTCAACATTGGCTCAATCTATGTTTCTTGCTCAATCAAGGCCATTGCAAAAGCTTTGAACATACCCAATGTGGAGGCCGAGGTAGCAGACCTGTCCATAAGATTTGATGTAGAAACAAGGAAGCTATGGCTGAAGTGAGCATATAATAAAGAAGACAAAATATACAATGAGCTAACTCTGGAGGAGAGAATTTACTTCAAAATCAGCACATAGCATCTCTTTCTCACTAAAGGGTTGAATAGAATATCAACCTACACAACTAGAGGAAGTGCAATCTTGATGGGAAAATACAACATCAACCTTGCCCAACTATACTTCATGGAGATTCAATGATGATTTGAGGAAAGGAAGGTAGGGAAGCTGACACTTCCATTTCCTTGCCTAATCAAGAAGTTATGCAAGAAATTTGAAATCCTAGGTTACACCAATGACATTTACAGGAGGGCCCAAAATGCTTCGTTCTCTAAGTTGCTCAAACTAGCAGCACCAAGGAAAGATCAAGGTGAAGAGTAAGAACAAGAACCAAAGTAATGGCAAGAGTAGTGAGTTCCACCACCACCATCGTAGGATTATAGACCCTCAATGAGTCATCTGCAATGAATTGCTAAAACTCTTAGTTGGGGATGCAAGGATAGGTCCAACCTCTTCTAAGTCATTGATGATGTCGTTTAGCCCATAGTTTTAACCGATCCATCAAGGAGACAGATTTCTTTATAATCAACAGGAGAAGTAGAGTGGTCACAGCAAATCTTTGAGAATGCCACATCTTTCCAATTTGTGCTTGAAACTAAAGAAGATATCATAGTTGTGTTCATGCAGCACCAACATGTAATAGGTGTGGCAGAAGTTATAAAAGACCAAATCAAAGAATCATTTCATGTGCCTGTTGTGTCCTCGGTGGACTTAATTGGAACCAAAGATGCACAAATGTTAATTGGGACCTCAATGACTCCTACAGCTCATGAGGATGTACTCGATAGATTGCTATAGACTAGGCAAGTCATGACAACCCTCTTTAACATCCCTAGTGATGTCACTATAGTCCAATCTAATCTCATAGCTAGCAAAGGAAAACTAGTCATGGCGAAGACTAAGGTAGAGCATGCAAAAGCAAAGGTGCACTGATTGCAATAAGAGCTCATCACCCTATGAGCCAAAAGAAGGGATCCTTCCCAATTCATTACCCCTGACTAGTTGGAGCAGTTCTAAACTATGCAACTTAGTTAATTGATTAAGTAGAATAAAGTGGCTAAACAAGAGAAGAAGAAAGTGGTCTAGAATGCCTAAGTTATCGAAGCATAAGCATATGCTCATGCAAAGGCACTAACCAGTACTTAGGAGAAAAACAAACACCTTGCTACTAACAATGCAAGGTTAACCACCATTGAGAACCAAAAAAACTTCTTAAAGGAGAGCATCCACCAATTTAGGGGACAACTGGTGAGGGCCAACCAAGACATAAGAAAATTGGCCAAAGAGAACCAAACTCTCTCAATGGAGGGGGTACACGCCATATGTTAGAAGTTTATAATTGAGATAAGCATGTGGCAAAATGAGGCCAAAAAGGATGAGAAGCTAAAAGAGCACTTTTAGGATCATATTGGCATGTACAAGGAAATCAATGAGAAATAAATCCAAATGGCAAAGGCTTGCATCAGTTCCATGTCAGTGCAAAATCCTAATTGGTAGTCCATCCTAGATAGTTATGCCCTAGTCCACCAAGCGGAAGTGAAAAATAAGGATCTACAGATTGAGGATTTTAAGGAGTACATGTTGTTAGCTAACCTTCATAATGCTAACCTAGCCATGTTAATAGCAAGTTAGCCAAAAAATGAAATAGAACAACAGGTAGCAACCACTTATGATTTATATGAAAAGGAGTTTGCAAATAGAAAAGATGTTCTACAAAAACTTCACGTGGAAAACTCAGAAATAGAAACAAGTAAGGCTCACTACCATGGGCAAAGAGATGTAGCTTTAGAACTAGTCAAGAGACTAACAGATTATCATGAATTAAGAGAAAAGACTATGAATTTTGAGGAGGAACGGAGGTAATTCGTAGCATGGTATGTGAAAGCCAATCAAATGTTCCCACACCTACTGTGTTTGTGGGATGTACCAGCTACAACACACATTGGATCATCATCCTAGACAATGCATGACCTAAGAATGGAGAAGGAGAAGTTGTAGGTGCTCTTGAATCGTTACAAATTTCAAAAGCTTGATGACAAAGGGAAGTGACCAATGGAAGAGCCACCACCTCTAGGAACTTCAAAGCTTCCTCAATTCTATTATTTTTCCATGTTATGATCATTTTTGTAAAACACCACTATGGCATCAAATAGTCAGTTTGTGTGTCTATTAGAGTTAGTAAATAATTCCATACCTTCCTAATATTTTATAAAGAACTTGTTCCTCATTTTGTTTAACTCGAGGACATGTTTTCATTCAGTTTTGGGGGTATGATGAATCATGTTTTAGTAGGGCTCCAATATTAGATATCTAGTATCAGAGCTACATTATCAGGTATCTAATATCAAGGCACAACCCCTAATGTTGGGGATCCAATATCACCTCATATGTGCTAGTCTATAAATATAACATTTGGATGCACAATTTAGAGAGAGAGGTAGACATAGAGAAGAGAGTAGTTAATTGTTAGTTTGTTTCCCATGCATGCCCATAGTGCGATGTTAAGTGATTGTATGACATTCTTATTTGAATATGACATACTTGAACATAGTACATGTTCAACAATAAAGATCAAGATTACTTCCATCATTATATCATCCGCTTAGCTTTATTATTGTTAATTATTTAAATGCTTACTATTTTCCTTAGTTAATGTTTATTATTTATTGGTCTTTATTTTTCTATCATCAAGCGAAATGAGTACGACTAATCATGAGCACTTAAGTGTAATTACTTGGTAATCCAATAGTGTTATCATTTGGTATGCCTAGTAATAGTACACTTGGTAATGCTAATGGTAGTTGCATGAAGTCCAAGGTGTGTACAGAAGGTTAAGAATAGATACTCATCACATGTAGGGTAGTTTAGACTTAACTTTCCATTATTAATTGGATTAAATAATTGATTTTTCTATTATCATTAGAACAAGCATAAGCTTGCAATAACATTAATTATCATATGCCTCACTTTGGACTAAACCATACATGACAAAGCTACCACTAGTCCAAGTGGGAAGACAACGAACTACCATCAAGACATAATGGTCTAGATGTTGCAACTAGTCCCATCTACGAAATTTAAATGTTTGTGATTCATATGGTTGAGCATAGGGGTACCCACAACTCATCAATTGGTCTAGTTAAGCCCTTATCCTTAGACATTTTGGAAATCAAATACTTTGCATTCCCCATTGGTTTCATTCAACTGTGTGCTCCTTAAGGCATTTCTCCAATCATTCTCCATATTTTGTAAAATCTCAAGTCCTCTTCATGTATTTCATTGGGTTCTTGGCTTTTTGGGCTTCTATTTGACTTTAATTTTGTTCAAAAACTCATTGTATTTTTTGAATTTTGACTTGGTCAATGGTGGTCAATAGCCACATCGACTAGGCCTCATCGACAAGGCCCATTCAATGCATGGAAAAAATTCTATATATAGTGCCCACCACTTAGGAATTTTTTGCCATTTGTTTCAAACTTAAGTGGAGCTTTTGAAATTTTTTAGAGCTCAAAACCTTCTAAAGCGTATAACTTTCAAACCATTTGTCCAATTCACTCTGTCCTTCAACCCTATAGTTTTCATAGGTACACTTTATGTCATGAAGGCCACAAACCTTAGGTTTTTGATAGAAAATGTTTCAAACTTTTTCTAACTCCCCCATGGGTTTAATGAATAAAATAATATTAAATCATCTACCTATGAGAGTTAATCCCTTCCAACACACTTCATTAACATATTTAATCAAAGAATAATAAAATAATAAAATAATATTAAAAAATGAAACTAACCATGATCACAAATTAGCCAAGTGTAACTACCCCAAGGGATAAGGTATTCTAAATGTTTCAAAGTTACACATTAAGTGCTAATCCTTGGTCATGTTGTTATTACAGATGGCACCTAGACTAAAAGTCTTGCAAGAAGGAGAACCATCTCAACCAAGGAACAAATGACCTAGATCTAGAAGGGAGCAGTAAGAGCAAGCCCAAGAACAAGCAACAAAAACTCATGCAACAAGACCTCTTCAGGAGGAGCTTGAAGTGGAATCTATCTGATACATTCTCAAGGAAGAAGCCGTAACTAAACAATCCCATCACAATAAGGTGCCAGGACTAGTGCCAAGACTTGAGGTCACATTAACTCAAACCTTCCTTAATCAGATCAAGCTTTATGACATCCAACATTCAATTCTCCAAGAATTAAACTATGGACCATTCTTAGAACATGCTCCACCAAAAGTCAAGACACAATTGTAGAACTCTCCCATGTGGCCAATCATCACTACCAATGGGAAGTCATACATGGGAGAGACATATCTCTTCTAAAGCAATAGGTGGATAAGAGCCACTATGAAGATCAAGGACATTAAGGCGTCCTACTCACGAAAATCTATTACGCAAGCCCTTAGATTGCCTAATATTAGAACAAATTTGGTAGAGATATCTACATAAGCAAACCCAAAGGAAAATAAGGAGTGGACCCAACGATGTTATGAAGTGGACTACAATGAGTATGATGCACTCATCTTGGTGGAGTGTGTATATTTCAATATAGTAGCCTATCAACTCAATCCAATGATGAGGCCAAATAAGGTGACTACCTTCTCCACTCATGCATGTGCTACTTTGTGTGGAAAATTCCCTATGAACCTTTCATAGCTTATCTATCTAGAGATACAGAAGTGTTTTAAGGAAAATGAATGTGAAAGGAAGGCTTTTTCCTTTTCCTGTATTATTAAAAAACTATGCAAAAGGGTAAGAATAGCTTGCTACAGCAAAGATACACTCTAGGATACTCCTTCTACCTCTTGGGTAGAAATGACGAAGGAAAAGACCCCTACCACAACTAGGGAAAAGGAGCAACAAACACCACCTCCACTTCCCACTCACGAAAAAATGTCAAAGTTCCATGCTACTCTTAAACAAATGCATGAGATCCAAGAGCAACTCTTGTGTGAGTAGGAGCAGCAAGCAAGAATAAGTGGTGGCAATCCATCTATGCATCATCCAATTGTAAGTCACCTCAATGAAGTGTCTTGAACCATCAGTCAAATGGAGGGAGGTGGACCAATCATTTTAGCCGAAAGAGTGCATCTACCTATGAGATTGAATCCTAGTGCTCAAGAGGTAATGGTCTCTCTCTTACAATAGCAACAATTCCTAGAAATCCCTACAAATGCCACTAATTTTTTAGTGCATCTAGAGGAGGGCAAGGGAGCAACTATCTTGGTGATGTAACACCATGGGCAGGAGACAGTAGCAAAGATGGTTTCTAATAGAATTGTTGAAAAATTGAACATACCTACAACATCTGTACCAAATGTTTCTACACTCAAATATGTGCAAACGTTTGCAAGAATAGTTAGCAGCAAATTGAGTGCAACCTAGCAAGAAGAGTTGCTGGACTAACTAGTGGGAACTGGGTAACCAATTTTGGATGTCTTTAACCTTCTGAATACAATAAATGTAGCCTAGTTAGAACTATTAAAGCAAGGAACAAATGTATTATCATGGAGGTGCAACTCAAAATAGCCCAAGCTCAAAACCAACACTTGGCTATGGAAGTTACTGAACTACGAGCCCACCTTGCTGACCCTCCATTTCTCAGCCCTACACCAACCCTTGATGAAGCTTTTCAATAGCTTCAAGAAAAATTTAAGCAGCCTAAGGACACAAAGAAGACAATGACTTTTTATCAATCCTTGGCTAATGTCATCATGTAGAATATCCAAAAGACCTTGGATCAAACTCATCAAGAGAATGACAACTTAATCATAGAAAATCATCAACTGCGAAATATTGATGTAAAAAAGGAATAAATTCAAGATTCCATCCATCAATAGCAGGAGTAGCTAGCCAAAGTAAATACTAAACTTAGAAGATTGGCAGCCAAGAACAAAAATCTCTCCGTGGAGGAAGTCCAAACCCTTCACTAAAAATCCACAATAGAGGTAGCCACTTGGAAAAATGAGGCTCTCAAATTTGAAAGAATCAAAAGTCACTATGGAGATCATGTTGGTCTACAAAAAGAAATCAATGAAAATCATATTCAAATGGCAAAGGTGAAAGTTCATTAGGGCCTCTAGCAACTCAAGGAAGGAGGTGATGTTTGGCAACCGATCTCTAATGGGCTCAATGACTACAACAAGGTGGAGATCTACATGAAGGAGTTGTAGATCAAGGAGATGACAAACTACATGGAGCTTGCCAATCTCTATTATGCAAATCTGGCAATGCTAACTACCGAATGACTATGGTCTGAATTCAAGAAGTATGTGGCTAGTTCGTGCTCATTGTATGAAGCTGAGTTCAAGCATCACAAAGACACCAAGCAGAAGCTTAAGGTGGCAAATGCAAAACTCGATGTTCTTAGGCAAAGCTGCACTGATCAACAATCTACAACTGAGAACCTAGCTAGGAGACTAAGTGGCTACCATGAGCTATAGAATACAATAATGGGATTTGATGTTGAACGTAAACTTTTCATTACTAAGTTCATCAATTTGAAGGAGTTGTTCCTAGCAATGCCCTGTCCTTGGGATGTTCCCACACTAGTCCACATTCTCAATGCAATGTGAACCATGAATGATCCCAAGAGTAAGGAGGAGAAGATAAAGGCATTATTGGATGTCTTCCATTTTTCACTAGAAGTTGTAGCTACAACATAATAGCCACAACTACCTCAACCATCATGTGCATTTGAAGCAGGAGAAGGCTCTTCAGAGCCTCCACCACCTAGGACCATTTGAACTTCTTCCTTATCTTCATGCCATCAAAGAAATTGTGTTGTCATTTTTGTCCTAGTGTTCAATTTTGTTGTCCTAAACACTGAAATTTTGTAATGATTGTAATTTCGTACACTCAAGAACTTACTATTTTTTCATGTGTGTTATGTTTATGTATGCCAGTAGTTGGTCAATAATCCCATACATTCCCAAACACTTTTGTAAGAAAATTTATTCTCCTTTTATTCACTTAAGGACGAGTTTTCATTCAGTCATGGGGGTATGATGAGTTGTGTTTTCTAGGTTATGTCGACAAGGCCTCATCAACGTAGCCCCATAAACACAACCCCATTGATGAGACCACATTGATGTGCAATTTGATGGGTTGATGTGGCCTCTTGACATAGTATCTATTTTTTCCTATAAATACACACTCATCTACCATGTTTATGACATCTTTTGTCATAGTTTTAGTGGAGCTCTTGTAATTTTATCATTTGAAAGTTAGAATATTTTTCTAAGTACTCATAGTAGGAGTCAAAGAGTGTACGAATCTTTATTCAAGCACTATCATACTTGAGCATGGAAATGTGTGTGGCAATAAAGATGAGCTTTCTCATAAACCTTGCAGCACTTCAAAATAGATTAATTTTTTACTTATGCATTCAATGTTTTATGCAATTTCCTTAAATGCTTTAAGTAATTAAATAATAAACTAAGCTACATAAAATAGTGATTATTTAAGAGCATAAGCATGACCACTTCGAGCATACCCTTAGCACTTGGTAATCCCAATAACACTTAATGTTTGGTAACCTAGTAGCATTAAACGTGTTTAGGATATGTATAGCAAGTGGGAATAGATACTTATGTTAGGATTAGTTAGATGTATCTAGTTAAAGTAATTATTTTATTTTATTCATTATTTGTTATCCTTAGGTGACTTAAAACACAAAATATAAAAATGATAAAAATCATATGCCTTAGTTGCACTTAACCATACCTTTACATTTCACAAGTGTAATTAGCAAGACAACGATTGCAACGGTTAGTTTCAGTTCCTAGAAACCAATGTACTTAGAAAGCTATGAGTCCATGGAATTCAACCAAATCATGCATGAATGCTTAGTGATTTGTATGATTGGGCATAGGGTCTACTCACCACTCATCAAGAAGTTAGTACAAAAATCAAAGAAGTCAAGCAAAATAGCACCTTCTATGAAAAATTGATCAAAGAACTTAAAATTTTGACATGACAACTACAAAATTGAGAGATACTTTATCATAATTCAAGTGAGATTTTGTAGATAATACAATGATGCTAGCAATTAAATTCATGGTTGAAATTAATTTAAAAAAATTAAATTCGAGCATGGTAGGAGCTACATCGAATGCATTAGCTAATTCATTATCTAAGTTAGGAACTAATGAATTGAGTGTTAAGAAAGTCATGTAAAAGCTAGATCAATATAAGCCTAATAAATTGAATCAAGTGATTAAGATTATTTATAGCTATGGGAAAATATCTTAGCAACTATCAATAGTTCAGCCATGTATTTAGAAGTTATTAGATTAATTAAGCCATAAATAGAATTTTTTACTGTAACTAATGTAACTACCCAAGCTGAACTATAGTGCTTGATTTGGGTTGCAATGAGAGTGAAAATGAAATAGAAGAAAATATTAATCTTTTAAAGTTGTACTTTAATTTGATGGCATTTTAATCAAGTTTTACTTTCCCTTTTAGCTTGTTCTTTTTGTCATGGCTATTTTTTTCATAACTTAATTAATTACTTAGTCAAAATGTCTTTTGTTGATATTAATAAATGGCAATTTTGAAATGAGCTATTTTCCTTGTTCTCATTTTTTATTGTGTTAATTGAATAAGATAGCTTAGATAAGTGAACATAACAATGAGGTATCAACCTAGTGGTACATGTCTTAGCCAAGTAACCCTAGGTTACAAGTTCAATTCTACTAGGTAGCATTGAATTATAAAATTCTATAAATCTTGGGATGCATCTATGTTTCAATTATTTTGCATTCTAACATCCCTCCTATTTTGGATGAACATAATGTGAAATTAATGGTATTTCTAAATTGTAAATTTGAGCTGAAAATAATCTATTTTCCTTTTAAGTCTAGGCTTTGTATAGCATTCTTCTTGTGATTCATTTGACTTGGGGAAGCTTTCTTATGGATAGCTCAAATTTATAAATAACCTTTTTCATAAGACTATTTATTTACTATTAAAGAATTTGGTTGTCTAGAACTCAATGATTAAATGAGTTGTTTAACTTTGTGCTTGGATCAAAGAGGATAGTTAAAAGAGAAAGCTAATTATTTTTTGATACGATAAAAAAATAGTTTGCTATTTTATTAACTTTTTCAAAATAAGAATGATTTTAATTGTGGTAATAAATCAAAATTTGGTGTACCACGATATCATATATACGATATCGTAGCACTAACTATATTATCATATATGTGATATCACAAGATGTATGCCAACCTATAAATACAACACTTGGGTGCACGAATCTACATAACTTTCATTCCATCCTGAAGTAGATTCTTGTAGTTTTGTTTTGTAATTTTAGCAATAGAGAGTGAATGCCCGTAGTGTGATGTTGAGCAGTTGTATGGAATCTTTATTCAAGTTAAGTGTACTTGGGCATAGTTCATGTCCAAAAATAAAGATCGAGATTGCTTTTAATCATTGTAGCATCCACTTAGTTTTACTATTTTACTTAGCATAATTTTTACTATTTTCTTAGTTTAATCATTTACATTTCCAAGTACTTTACTATTTTGTTCATCAGTAAAGCGAAATAAGTACAACTGGTTTCAAGCCTTTAAGTGTAATCGTTTGATAATCCCAGTAGTATTATTACTTGGTTTGCCCACTAGCATAACGCTTGGTAACCCAGTGATGATTACATGAGCCCAAGATGTGTACAGTAAGCCAAGACCAGATGCTCATTACTCTAGGCTAGAGTAGATTTACCTTATTGCCATTACTTAAACTTAGGACCAAATTTCATTCCTAATTATTTTTATTACTAGGAATAATTAGGGCCTAACAACATCAATTATCATATGCCTCACTTTCAACTAAACCATATGTGAAAAAGCTACCACTACTCCAAGCAGGAAAATAGCATCCTATAATCAATGCTTAACAATCTAGATGTCACAACTAGTTCCATCCATAGAATTTGACCAAATAATGTGTGAACTCTTATGATTCGTATGGTTGGGCATAGGGGTACATGGGTGATGAGTCATGTGCTATTGGCTATGATATGACATACATGATATCACATCCAACGCGATATCACGTATGCGATATCACAGCCTAGATGCAATATCACGTACACGATATTGCAGCCTGTCTCCTGATCTATAAATAAGAGGCAGGCATATTGGAGTTCAATGTGTTAAGTTTTGATTTTAGCTCTTAGTGTTAAAGTAGGGACTTTTTGTCGATTTTTCCTCTCAACCCTTTCTCCTAGTGCATGCCCACAGTGTGATGATTGTAATTGTACAACATCCTTATTCGAGTGTGATGTACTTGGACACGCACATGACCAGCAATAAAGATCGAGATTACTTCATCATTGCAGCATCCACTTAGCTTAATTATTTAATTAATTAATTGTTATTGTTATTATTATTCATTTCTTTCTTAGCTAATATCTCTCTACCCTTATCTCCTAGTAGCGCGGAATGAGTTCGACTTAATCACGAGCATTTAAGTGTGACTACTTGGTAACCCAGTAGCATACCTAGGTCATGCTCTTGGTAATCCCAATGGTAGTTGTACACGAGGTCCAAGATGTGTACAGATGATTAAGGAATGGATGCTCATTGCACTTAGGCTAGCTTAGATTCTCTCTCTCTCTCTCCTAGTTTAGTTGATATTATTTTCCATTAGCCCCAGGAGTAGCAATAGTATATGAGCATATCATACACCTCATTTTGGACTAAACCATACATGACAAAGCTAATACTAGTCTAGGTGGGAAGACAGTGAACTGTGATCTCTGAGTAACTTTCTAGATACCACAACTAGTCCGTCTATGGAGTTCGACCGGATCGTGTATGAAATGCTCATATTCGAATGGTTGAGTGTAGGGGTACCTCGCCACTCATCATTGGCATCGTTGCTGGGGACGGTGCTAGTTATCTAGATTAGTTATATCATACAAGGTTGTTTCATAGGAATTAACGATATATCTTTTAGAAAGAAATAATTATAAAAAGTCACATACAAATTCACACACAATTTCACAACCTTGCCTCTCCTACAAGACTACGATAATGCCACATCTAGTAAGGCAGTTCATTAGAGAACCAACGAATTACATGATAATGAAGATTGGAGTATGCAATCTGAAGTGGGGGTTTCTTATAAACATCAACAAATGCAACATCATCCCAACACATGAAAGCATAACTTACTGGATGATGATGAACCCCAACTGGCCACTACAAGCCTAACACACATACATGAGGCTGTTCGAATCTCCCGTAGGCATCGTAAAGAGAGCTACCTACCCAGACTCAATTTAAACAACTTTCCTAATTTCTCAGGAGGCTATGACTTAGATCCATAACAACATTTACAAGCCTTCTATGATGCCTGTGCATGGAACAACATTGATAACTGTTGGCAAAAACTCAAGCTCTTTCCTATGACACTCGTTGGCCAAGCAAAAGTATGGTATAGATCGTTAAAACCAAATTCAATATGACGTTGGCCAACAATGGTAGAACTCTTTAATAAAAGATATCAAACCTACGCAAGAGTGTTGGCCTTGAGGAAACAAATCCAAGAGTGGAAACAAGCACAACATGAACCCTTGGACATGGCCTTAGAAAGATATTACGCACTGTTAAACAACTGCCCAAGCCATGAGTTCTCCGAGGAAAGGCTAATGTACTATATCATTGATGGGCTTCGTGATGCAAGAGAAACCCTAGGGATGTATGCCCAGGGTCAACTATATGAACTATGAACCCATCAATTCCAAGAGCTTATTAAGCAGGTAGCAAAAGAAGAAGGAGAAATGGCTAGATGGGAGAGTGTTGAAAAACATCAATGAGACCAAAATCTCAACTTAACAGAGGTCCATAATCATATAAAGGAGAAATCAACCTATCTCAATGAGGAAGAACCATCTTTGCCAGTACAACAATCATTAGATGAAATTGAGGCAAAGATCAATAAGATGCTGGAATGGATGCATAAAAAGTGTGGAGAATATATCAATATTATTGGAGATAAAGTTTTGACAACCCGAGAAGTAGGATAAAATATCATTAGAAAATCAGAAAGAAGGGATGAAGAAAATAAAATCTCAACTGCCAATCATACATATGAATGCAACATTTGCCTGTACTATCACCCCAAGCACCAATGCCCAATCTTGTTACATTTATATGAGCATTGGGGAAGCACGTTACACCCAGAGTTTGTACAGAGATATTGTGTTCAATCATAGTGGCAAAAATCCCAGTGTGGGGGAAGCCATCCCTAAATTGGAGACACCCTTCGTATTATCCCAATCCAAATGCTTATCTAGTCCAACATCCTATTTCCCCAACTGGGTTGACATGCTCTATCTCACCGCATTATCATTCTCCTCAATACTGTCAGCCCATATCCTCAACACAACCACCACCTTGTGTACCTTACACTTCTTCTAAATTTCAACATTCTCATCCTTTCCCTCCTTCTACATCACCACCAACTGTTCTTGAAGTGTCTGCACCATAGCAACAACCCATGAACGTTACTTGTGGTACTATTGCCAACAACAATGAGAGACCTCCTCAACATCAAAGAAGTCCCTTGATCAGACATGACTGTAGGAAGGGACAACATAGTTCCAAGGCCACTGCATTCTCCAACTCAGCACAAGTCCAACACTATGGTGCATCCTTCTCCTCAAACCCAATGCCTCATGTCACTTCATCAGGGCCACCAATTAACACTCTAACAACCATACGGCCCAATGAATACAGCCATAGAGGGTGACATCCTGATCCTCGCATACCATCTTACGGTCTCAAGTATCATAGTGAGTCAACTCTTTACCCAAGAACCATATCTTATAAACTGCCCCACTATGCTTACTATAATCAAGTGTGTGAACCCCAATGGGGTAAGTATGACCAAGTTTCGATATTTCAACATGCAAGTATCCTCATCTTTCATTTATTAATCCTTTCCATGCTCAACCGTTTAGTTATGGGGGATATCTCCCATTCTAATAATGAATAGGATTAGTCAATATTTTTCAATTTTTATTTTATTTTTATAATTTTTTGTCTTCCAATTTTTCATTTTTCAATTTCTTGTTTTATCTTTTT
>MNCI01014816.1:40527-57595 GCA_015680685.1 Gnetum montanum | reverse complement strand
ACACACACACACACACAAAGAAATGAAAAAGTATAACGATGTTGTAAAACAAAAACAAGAAAAGTTAAAGAAATTTGTAAAACAAAAAAGCATAAAAAAAACATGTAAAAAAATGTGTAAAACAAAAATGTGTAAAACAAAAACGTGTAAAACAAAAATGTGTAAAACAAAAACGTGTGAAACAAAAACTAAAAAGAACTGAGGGCCTCTAATGATCAGCATAGGTGGCCATCTCCCCCATGACTGAATAGAAAGGGAGAGATCTGAAATAATGAGTGCCTATTTGAATTTTTTAGAAGTGCCCAACTTCTCCCTATTGATGTTCTTAGATTAAGGGGTGGAAGTCGATGATGCTCATACTCCAATGTATCTATGCCTTCGTTGTTAGCATGATTTGTTCCCCCAATTTGTTCCATGCATATTGGTCGATTGCTCTTTCGATCAGCTGTCAACCATGGGGTGTCCACTACTTGTGTGGTTGCTATATACAGGCACCTTTGTATTTGTCTTTCTTGGGCACACCGGTCACATGGAAGAGATGCTGAGAATTCCCTCATGTCATCACCCTCTAAGTCACTGTATGTGATGCACAGAACTTTCTTCTTCTCAATATTTCCATAAATATTTACCTTAGATATCTCCAAGGAAAGATCGCAGATCCCTAAGCATGTATCTACTGTACTCAGCCATGCCCTTCCCATTATAATTGGGAAGCCCCCGTTGTTACTGTTAACTTCTATCACCAGGAAATCAACTAGGTATGACCAGCCACACATAATGGTAATGATGTCCTCCACCAATCCCAAGGGAATGATGATGGACTAGTTAGCTAGCTTAAGTTGAATATTTCTCTTCTTGAGTTGGGGCAGGTTCTAGGCTTGATACATTTCTCATAAGATTAAGTTGACTCCGAAACCTAAGTCAAGAAGAGCCTTATGTGGTTTGTTCCCGATGACTTGTTGATAGATTAAGGGGCTTCTAGGATCATAGAGTTTTCTAGGAAGGTGGCCTACCTTGATCCAATCAGTAATGGTATGCGTTAACATAACCGTATGAGTTAAGCTTTGCTGTTGTACTGAAGGGAGCCCCGAAGTCTTGTATGTTGGAGGAGCGTGCACAAACTTAACCGCTTGTTGTTGTGAGAGCTTGTTTGGGCTTTTGGTTCTAAAGAAAGGTCTTCTCTTTTTTTGACTTTCAGAACCAGCAGCGGGTTAAATGTTTATGGCTCTAATAGCATTACGTTGCTGCAGTTGAGTGGAGAGTTCCCCTTGCATTGTTGGAGCAGGTGGCAGTGGAACTACTGACAAAAGAGTGGCGAAGGGATTTGGAGGATGGTATGGATGTGGAGTGTCTCCCGGAGGAGAAGGAGTCCTTCTAAAATACTCCAAAAGCTGTGTGACCCATAGGGTCACTTGGAGAAACCAGCTGCTCCACATAATAGCCATAAGGATCAGGTTGCCAGTAAGGGTGTTGTTGCATAGGCAGTGGCATCCCCCATGACTGTGGGTATTGCCACTGATGTTGCCCAATGGGTTGTGGTGGAGTTCCACTTGAATAGTATGTTAATGGTTGGTGGAACTATCTCGAGTTACCTTGGGGATAAGGTAACCTTCGAGGTGCCTATTGTTGGTTAAGTCTTGGGTTGAGTGCATACACCCTAGACTCTTGTAGGTGTGAGATGATTGGACAACATCCCTTAAGATGGTCAAATTGGCAAATCTCACATCCATTGTCATTTTCTATGTCAAAATCCACAACCTCATCGGAGATAGTAATTTTCCCCTTACCCTTGTTATGTGCAGGGCCTGAATCTCTCTGCTTTTTCTTGTCTTTGTTACTACTTTGTTCCTCCTTAGACTCCTCTACAATTTTAAAGATAATTTTAAGTCTAGAGCTTAAGGAATCCCACAATTGATCCACCTTAGCTGACACTTCAGTTGTTAGCTTTTGAATCGGCAAGGTTTTTCTGTTCACCAACTCTTCGAGTGGTGACTCATCCTCCTTATCACAAAATCTCACTCCCTTCTTTCAAAGGGAAGGATCATGGTTATATTCTTCTACGCTTTCTCTTTTCCATAGCTCCCCTTCTTCTTTGGCTACTTGCTCCAACAAGCGATGAATTTCATGGGATCTAAGCTCAAATAATCTCCCTTGGGCATAAGTCCTAAGGGTTCTCCTAGTCTCATGTATTAGCCCATCTACGAGGTGGTGAAGTTAATCCTGTTGAGCATAGCCATGGCCTGGGCAACAATGTAGTAATGCGTAGTATCAGCCCATGGCAACATCCAAGGGTTTGTGATAACCCTGCTTCCATCCTTGGATCTGCTTACACAAGTTAGACACTCTGGAGTACATTTGATATTTATCGTTGAATAACTCTAACATCGTACTCCACCTCCTAATGGTTTCCGGTTCTAAGGATCGGTACCAACTCTCTGCTTCCTTTCTGAGTGTCCTAGGAAACAACTTTAGTTTCTACCACTCATTCTCTATGTTTTGCAAGGTGCAGGCATCGTGGAATGCTTGTAAATGATTTTTTGGATCAGCATTATATCTACCTTCGAAGCATGGGATATTATTCATATCTAATCTTTTGATCCAACTATCTTTTTGATGCCTTGTTAGTATTCTAACTACCTATGTAATATCTAGCATACTTCAGGTGGCAAGTAAGGGTTCATCATGATCATCTCTTTCATGACGTCTATGATGTCTACATTGTTCCCTACTTTCCCTTCGTTCATGCCCTTGTCCTCGCTCTCAACTCTCTCGTCAAGGTCTCTCATTTTTTCTACCTCTATCCTCACTGTTATGCTCTTTGTGGCCATGCCTAGATGTGGAAGGAGAGGGCGAGTAATGTGATAAAGGGAAAGAAGAAGGAGAACCATCGTCATAACGATGCTTCTTACCTTCTCTTCGGCTGCTACGGCCCCGATGGTGATGACGATCCAAGTGCCCATCCTTGTCATGTGTTGTTGTTCCCTCAGTGAATAGTTGGCATTCACGGGGATTAGAACCAGGGTTGTGTATTGTGGAGCATAGGTTCTAATACCCTACCTCCTCACCATCGTTAGAAGGGGAAACATCATTCAATAGAGAACCCATTATAAATGGCTCACCATCTCCAATTTCACTTAGGATGTGCAGGACCCCTTTTCCCTTCAATAGTGTATGCTGGCTCTCTTTCTGTAAGTCCCTTAAACATTGTGTAGCCGTGGGATGATAATCCCTTGTGTCGAAATCACCTACAACGTATTCAGCATATAGCTGTGTCATGTCAATCTGTGCAAGAGCACGGAGGAGCATGTTTGGGACTGACCAATCTGGGGGTAACACTATGTTACCTTGCAAGTCTCTCCATCATAGCTATTCATCCTGATGGAGGATAAAGGTAAAATCTGGTATGTACTCATCAGGATGAGTATATACCAATTGGTATTGTTGAGGAACTAGCTTTTCACAGTTATGTGTGTTAGACCACCAACTATTTTTTGTATGATCCCTAGGTGGTGAATTGCTTTTGTTTGAAGAAGAAGACATTGTTATTTTACTCAATGTGTTGTTTAACCGTTATATATAATTTTTTGTTTAATTTCCCAATGATGTGGATAATTTCCTATGTTCTACTTAGCGCACAAACACTTAGTCCCCGGCAACGGCGCCAATGATGAGTGGTGAGGTACCCCTACACTCAACCATACGAATATGAGCGTAGCATGCACAATCTGGTCAAACTCCATAGACTAAGTGCCTACATGCCTCATGAAACACTTAAGGTTAATCATTCGTTGTCTTCCCATACTTACTTGTAGTTGTCACAGTGTATGGTTAAGTAAGTTTGAGGTATGTGGTTTTTATGTCTTTTCTATTTTATCTCCTATGCTATTGAGATGAAGGGTGAAGAGACTAATTAACTAATTTTAACTAACTAACTAAACCTAAATTAACCTAGCATCAGCATCCATTCCCACTTACCNTTCATCTTTATTGCCGTACACAAACTTGTGTTCAGGTACAATATTTGCTCGAATAAAGATCCGTTCACTTTGGAGCTTCTACTGTGAGCACATGGAAATTATTCTATCTCTGGAGAGGTAAAACTGCCAAAGTTTCACTACGGTCTAGGCCTAGAATGAGAAATAAGGGAGAGCCGCCTCTTATTTATAGACTTGGCGATGCACTGTGATATCACGTCCCATCACCTATCAACATCATTTGCAACTATTCACGTGGAGAAAGTTTTCCAATTTTCTCTCTATGACTTGCGATTGCGCGCCCTTGGCTTTCATACCCATACCTTGCTCATTGGTCCTCTAATTTTCATTCCATTTGAACCCACTTGAACCTAGAGTGTTCAGCTTAGTTGTGGAGGAGGGGCACACACCGAATACCACATAAATTTTTTGAAATTCATCATCACTCAAAGGACATTATCAAGGGTAATTAGTTATAAACTTAAGAATAAATGTGCCAAAAATAATTTCATCTCCTTAGTTATACTGGGAAACTAGATTTGGAAACCACCTAAGCAAAGAGGATTCAACACTATAATCTTTTGGGGATATTTTAATTAGCGTCACATGGAAATAAAGCAAATTCATTAAGGCAAGCAGTGAGGTATAACCTAACTTTGGTAACAACCTTACTAACGATTGGCCCCATGTGATTGCAGATGGCCCCGAAACGTAGATAATAGGAAGGTCCTACTCAAGGTGCGATCAAACAACCTAGCAGAGGTAAAGGACAAGTTCCTACCAAACAACATGCAGAGTAGGAGGAACAATCATTTAGTATCCACCAAGAAGACCCTACCACTGTATAATCAAGGCAGGTGAAAGGAGGAGCTATTGCAGTGTCTAAATAGGGACAATATCTCACGTTGCCCTAGGATTGTGTTTAGACAATCCATGACAGGTCCATATTTACTATAGTTATCATGGAATTAAAAAATTTGGACCTTTTGCAGAATTTGCTCCAGAGGCCATTAGGGATCACCTCAAAGGATCCCCATTATGGCTTACCCTCTCTGAAAGTGATGCCTGGTACTTAGGGGAAATGTACCAACTTTGGCACAACAAAGACGAAGGCACCACGGTTAACATTTATGGTGTGACTGTTGATTTCTCTATTCAAGCCATTTTGGAAGTATTGAACCTTCTGAATATAGGGCTAAAGGTTGCTTAGAATCAGCTGGACACTTTCAGAACCAAGCAACTTAATAAATTGTTGACAAAGAATAAAAGGGTGGTGAAAGAAAAAGAGAAGGTTGACTAGGATGCCTCTATGGCAAAAGCACAAACTTACATGCACGCCAAGGCACTCAAGGCCTTACAAGAAGAAACTCCAGGCCATACTTCAACACCATCAAATCCCAAGACCTAGAGTGCAAGACAAGGGAAAAACACCCATGGAGGAGCCATTTCCACCAGGAACTACATGAGTTCCACCTAATCTTGTAGTTATAAGATTTTCTTTTTCATTCTTCGTGTTGTGTCTCAATTTTGTTCTAATTCCACACTACAACATCAATCCATTCTAGTCAGTCAATAATCCCATACCTATCCACTGTGTAATCAATGGAGCTTGTTCTCACTTTAACTCAATGATGCGTTTTCATTCAGTCATGGGGGTATGATGAGTCGTGTGCTGTTGGCTATGATATCACGTACGTGATATCACAGCCGATGCAATATCGAGTACGCAATATCATAGCCTAGATGTGATATCACATATGTGATATTGTAGCCTGTCTCCTCATCTATAAATAAGAGGTAGGAATATTGGAGTTTGGTGTGTTAAGTTCTAATTTTAGCTCTTAGTGTTAAAGTAGGGACTTTCTATTAGTTTTTCCTCTCAACCCTTTCTCCCAGTGCATGCCCGTAGTGTGATGATTGTAATTGTACGACATCCTTATTCGAGTGTGACGTACTTGGACATGCACATGACCAGTAATAAAGATCAAGATTACTTCATCATTGCATCATCCACTTAGGTTAATTATTTAATTAATTAATTGTTATTGTTATTTTTATTCATTTCTTTCTTAGCTAATATCTCTCTACCCTTATCTCCTAGTAACGCGGAATGAGTACGACTTAATCACGAGCATTTAAGTGTGACTACTTGGTAACCTAGTAGCGTACCTAGGTCATGCGCTTGGTAATCCCAGTGGTAGTCATGCATAAGGTCAAAGATGTATACGGATGATTAAGGAATAGATGCTCATTGCACTTAGGCTAGCTTAGATTCTCTCTCTCTCTCTCCTAGTTTAGTTGATATTATTTTCCACTAGCCCCAGGAGTAGAAATAGTATAGGAGCACATCATACACCTCACTCTGGACTAAAACATACGTGAAAAAGCTAATACTAGTCCAGGTGGGAAGATAGCGAATTGCGATCTACGAGTAATTGTCTAGATACCACAACTAGTTCGTCTATGGAGTTTGACCGGATCATGCGTGAAACGCTCATATTCGAATGGTTGAGTGTAGGGGTACCTCGCCACTCATCAATGGGTACATGTCACTCATCATATGTTCATTAGTTTATTAAACCAACTAAAGCTATTTAGAGATATCTATGCCTTGGTGGATCCAGAGATCAACAACCACCTAAAATGAGTGAATACTCTATTTGGATAGGGTTTCTTCCTTACACCAACAATAATGAGATTAACCTAGGGGCCTCATAGGCTAGCTTGTTTAGGAAATGGAGTTTTTGATTATGTCCTTCATATATTTCAAGGGAATAATAGAGATCATAGCTACTAGGACATTAGCTACTAGGTCCCATAAGTATAATTTTTCTCATATCAATCTTGTATCAATTAATTATGGACTCTACTAATTTTCTATTAATTTGTTGTTGATAGGACACTTATGATAAATCATTAGTAAATTGCTATCATAATTAATTAAGTTATAAATATTATGTTAAGTAACTCACATCTATTTTACAATAGTGATGGCCCTATCTAGTTGAGGCTATTGCAAGGATATCAAAGATGTTGTTTCTATAGTTGGAGAGTAATGACTCTTCCTACATATTGTATATATAGATCATGTAAGAGTAGGAGGGACCTCTAGAGGGAGGAGGATGATGAATAGAAGTTTTGTTAGCTACTAAGGAAAATGATATATTTCATTTTTGTTCTTATATTGAGTCTTTTAATGTATTTGTAATTAAGCAAGATGGTGATATGTTTGTACCAAATCCTGATATAATAAGACACATCGGATGTATTTTCAATCAAGTTAATGATTTTTTTTAATTTGATTTTGGAATTTATACATCTAGTTGTATTAGGTTAAAGATTGATAATTTTTTTATGGCTAATTTTTAGGGTGTTACACTAAATTTTGCTTAAGAGATGCTTATAGACAAACATCATATCAAGTATAACTCAAAGATAACTATAGGAAACTTGCAATATATAGCCAACACTAAATTTTATAAAACTTTTATAACCTAGCACTACTAATTGAAATCCAACTGATAACTTAGTTTCCAAATCAAAAGTCTACCACTATGCAATATTCCAAGAATAATATGTACTCATATAGTTACATATTCTTTCTACATCCACAATATTTTTCCATTTTTCCATTTACAATTATGGGGAAAAAAGGTTATAAATATTTATTATAGTAATATATTCCTTAAATGCTTTGCTTGTTAGAAACTAAAATATATACAATATAAACATATAAAATAATTTTATGAAGTGATAATGAGAATAACAAAAACTATTCAGTTATGACCCATGCAATCATATCTTTATTACTATTATGCATTGCAGCAAGTTCAAATTAATCATTTGTTTATAATTTTAAAATTTCACAAGCAATTTTTTTTCTTGCCTTGAAAGCACACTTCACATTTGTCTTTTCAAATGTATCTAATTTTTATGCTAATAAATCTATTTATTTTTACTATTTTTTCAATCTTTGACTAGGATATGTGACCAAGACTTTCATGTTAAATTCTAGCTTCTTCATCTTGAAACAAGGAATTTTGCTATTTTGAAGCTTCTGTAGAGGTGAGGTTGTTGGTTTTAGCTTGAGTTGATTTCTTTTGCTTAATAGTTTTGATATAATTTTGCAGATTCTTTATCATGTCAATGAGATTTCCCTTCAAATCAAAGATATCATAATTAAAACAATATATTCCCTAACTAATGGCTCCTATTTTGCAAATATCTTCTCCATTTGGTTTTTTAATGTTGCATAAATTATTCTTAAAATTTACATTAATTCCTTTGTCTGTCATTTTCCCTTATGGAATTATTCTAGGCATTAATATCTCCGATTTGTTATTTTATTTACTATTTTAGAAATATAGGGGATTTGATTGTATCTTTGACTGAAACTTATGAGACATTATTAGAAGGTATCTTTATTTCCTTATTTTGTTGAAGATTAGTTATCAACTTTCCATATTCTTTTCCTATTCTTTTTATCAACTTTCCCTATTCTTTTTATAAACTTTCCCTATAATTTCCCTAGTCTTTAGGAAAGATGTTTCTTGTACTTATTATAAATAGCCTAATGAGTGGAGACGTACCCCTACGCCCAACCATACAAATCACGAAGCATTCACGTGCGATCCGATCAAATTTCATGGACTTTATCATTTTTGATGCACTAGTCCTTTAAGAAGTGAATCTAGCCTTAAGGTCAATCATTATCTTCCCAATTACACTTGTGACATTCATTGGTATGGTTAAGTGTAACTAAGGCATCTGATTTTTATCACTTTGTGTTTTATAAGTTGGTGCTTAGATGTAGATAAAAGGAATTTGATTAACCAATCTAATTTAACTAATTAACTAGAATTTAACTAATCCTAACATAAGCATCTAATCCCACTTTTTGTACACGTCCTGAACCCATGTATCTATTGCTGGGTGACCAAGCACTACGCTACTAGGCAAACCAAGCAATAACACTACTGGGATTACCAAGCGAATGCATGTTATGCTCCAAGCGGTTGTACTTATGTGTGTAATCTATCTCTCTTAATTGCCTCATTAGCGTAATAACTAGGAATTATTTAATAACTAATTGAAAACAAGAATTCATAAATGAAATAGCTAATTTGTCCAAAGTGCTACAAGGTTTATCAGAAAGCTCATATTTATTGTGACACACACTATCATGCTCGGGTACAACAATGCTCGAATAAAGATCTATGCACTCATCATAGATCTTGGGTTCACCCATGTATCTAAGCATTGACAAGGTTTTGTCAACACAATCAATAGAACGTGACTCATCATACTCCCATGACTAAATGAAAACTCATCCTTGAGTTCTTTTACAAAATTGGGAAGGTATGGGATTATTGATTAACTTTTCCTCAAACAAAACAAACCAACTGACTTGACAAAAAATGGAGTGCCTGAGTGTACAAATCAACACATTACAAAAAATGGTGGTGTTTAGGACACAAAATTAAACACCATGACTCAACTTTTCAAAAATTGGATAGCACGTTCCTTGATGTTGTGAAGCTATTGGAGAACATCAAACAGTCCCAGGTAGTGATGGTTCCTGAGGCTCCGAGAGACCTTCACCAACTTCACGCACAAGCGATGGCTAAAACTGTCCTACTATTACTACAACTTCAAGCAAGAGGTCAAAAGAACCCAACAATGCTTTCATTTTCTTCTCTTTGCTCCTTGGATCATGCACCGTCCACATAACTTTCCCAATGTGGGTCGAAATAGGCACATCCCAAGGACATGAAACCATGGGAAACAACTCTTTTGCATTGGCAAACCAAGTACTAAACTCTTTGTGATCGATGTCGAATGCCTTGACTACATTCTTTAGCTCCTGGTAGTCATTCATTCATTTGGCTAGGTTCTCTACATTAGATTGTTGATCTCTAAATCATCCTCTAAGCACTTTAAGTTCTGCATTTGCAATCTCAAGCTTCTGCTTAGTGTCTTTGTGGTGCTTGAACTCAACCTTGTATAATAGATACAAGCTAGCCACTTATTTCTCCAATCTGACCATGGTCATCTAGCAGTCAGCATTGCTAGGTTTGCATAATGCAGATTGGCCAACTCCATATACTTTATCATCTCCTCAATTTGCAACTCCTTCAAACAAATCTTCACTTTGTTGTAAGTGTCAATCCCATCAAGGATGGATTGTCACATCTCTCTTCCTTGCTAGAGTTGCTAGAGGGCTTCATTCATCTTTGCCTTTGCCAACTAAATTTGTTTTTCATTCACTTCCTTCTGCAAGCCAACCTGGTCCCTATAGTGATTTTTCACTTTCTCAAATTTGAATGCTTCATTCTTCTAGGTGGCAATCTTGATGACAGACTTTTGACACAAGGTGTGTACCTTCTCCATTAATAAATTGGGATTTTCTATGACCAATTTCCTTAGTTCAGTGTTTACCGTGGCAAGCTACTCTTGCTGTTGATGAATGAATTCTTGCATTTGATCTTTTTGAGCATCAACATTTCACAAGCAATGATGTTTTGCAGTCAATTCTTCATTCTCTTAGCGCATCTTATTTAAGTCCTTTTTGATTGAGTATGTTTCAGCTTTTGCTATGGACTATTTAAAGATGGCCATCACTACCTCCTCCTTAGCCTTCTAAAATCATTCTTAAAGTTATTTGATAACTTCATCTGTTGTCATATCTAAGCTAAGGATTACTTGATCTACAAGTTGGGCATGAAGTTTCGCAACCTCTACGGCCAAGTGTTGATTTTTCTCTTTGGTGATTTCTAGTTGCCCCTCAAAAATAATACATTTGTCCCTTGCATTCAATAGTTGTAACTAGGTTGTGGTGATGTTCTTTAGAAGATCATTCCATGGTTGCACAAGCCTTTAGTGTTGTTTCTTGAGTGGGTGGTGGTGGTGGTAGCTCCTCTAATTGAGTCATTGCTAGCATCTTCTCTTTCATGATCTTGGATCATGAAGCCAAAGGAGTATGCCTGAGTGTATCATTAGAGTAGCGAATAATTCCTACCCTCTTACAAAGTTTTCTGATGAGGCATGGAAAGGGTAGGGTCTTCCTTCCATGTTCATTTTCCTTGAAACTTTTCTCAACCTCCAAGTATAGTAATTATGAAAGGTTAATGGGGAACTTCCTACTCAGAGTAGTACATGCTTGAGCAGAGAAAGTAGTTACCTTGCTTGAGCTCACCATTGGATTGAGGTGATAGACCACGATCTTGAAATAAATCCACTTCGTCGATGTGAGCACACCAAACTACTTACAATCCATCCCCTAACAACACTAGGTCCACTTCTTCTTGGCCTTAGGTTCACCTTGCATGGATAATTGCACTAGCTATGTTCTAGTGTCAAGCAACCCAAGTGCTTATGCAATAGCTTCTGCCGAATAGGACACTTGAATGTCCTTGATCTTAACTATGGATCTTCGCTTCTAATTATTCTAGAAAAGTTATGTCTCTTCCACATGCCACTCCCCACTAGATGTGATGATTGGCCACATGGGAGAGGTTCATAGTTGAGTCTTAACATCCTCTGGAGCCTTCTCCAAAAATGGCTTAAAGTTGATCTCTTCAAGAATGGATCGTTAAATCTCTCACGACTTGATGATATCAAGGTAGGCTTGAGTCAAAGTGACCTCATGCCTTAGCACTAGACTAGGCACTTCTCCTCTTTATCATTGTTCGATCAAAAATTCTTCCTTTGGAATCTGTCAAATAGATTCCACTTTGGGTTCCTCACGGAGAGGTCCCGTTGCATGGGTTGCCTCTGGTAGTTCTTAGCCTTGTTCTTGCTGGCCCCTTCCAACTCCAAGTCGTTTCTCCCTTAGTTGTGAGGTTTCTCCTTCTTGTGGGCATTTCTATTTTGGTGCCATCTATAATTACAATAAGACCATGGATTAGCAATCATTATGTAACTTAAAAAAATTGGGATACCTTATCTCTTAAGGATGGTTACACTGTGGCTAAGTTGTGATTATGGCTAGTTTAATTAATTAATTATCATTTATTTATGTATTATCATTAATAAATCATCCCAATGGTTGTTGGAAGGGTTAACTTGTGAAAAAGTTGATGTTTATATATGGTTAAGGTTATTAACCCTTTGGGGGAGTTAGGAAAATTTCCAAAAACATTTCATTGATTTTTCATTGAAAACCTTAAGGGTTTCGACCCCCACAATAAAGATCTTACCTCTGGAAAGTGCAAGATCAAAAAAAATGATTTGGACAAATGATTGAGAAGTTATGAGCTCTAGAAGGTTTTTGGGCTCTAAAAAATTTTAAAAACTCCTCTTGTGTTATAAGAAAATGGCAAAAAATCGCAAATCGTCTAATGGTATATATAGGGTTTTTGTGCTGCATCGATGAGGCCTAGTTGACTGGGCCTCATCACCTAGGGTGGATGTGTCGATGGGGCCTCAACAATGCAACCATTGACCACCATAGTCAAACTTTGACCTTAGTTAGACTTTCAAAATATGAAGATTTTTTGAGTGAAATTGGTGTCAAATGAAAGCTTAAAAGACCAAGAATAGTATGGAAACATGAGAAGAAGGTGTTGAAGCTCATAAATTTTGGAAAAAGGAGAGAAATTGATTTAGTAGATGAATGAAATGAAAGATTAAGGAGCACTGAGCAATATACTCAATGAAAAATGCAAAAGATAGAATTGTAGCAATGTCAAAGGTAAGGAACCTTAACTAACAAAGCCAAGAGCCATCTAAGTGGGTCCTTCCCATAGCAAGCACTCGTGCCATTTTTACCCTTGCATAACCTCAACTAAGGAGTCTATGGACCCCATAGTTGATTTAATGATCATGACAAGTTAAGGACCAACTTGCAAGAATCTACTCAAGAATCCCAATACATTAGACTAAGACATAGAGCATAACATAGAACTTGGCAGTGAGGTGAGTTATGGTAGCATGGATGGAGGATAGAGAAGGTGGAATGGAGTTATAAATTGAGGTCATAAGAAGTCCCTTGTGGAATTTGTGTTTTAAATGACTTGAGAAGATCCATCCTTAGTCCAAACCAAAACCAACCACTTTTAGTGACTTTGCATTGCCACTCCAAGACCAATCCATCCACTTGAGACATAAGAATGCTTCCACAAAACAACCACCATTCCACAAAAAGAAGAAAAGAGAAGTAGAAAGTAAGAGAGAGGATCTTAGTTAAAGGGGACCTTCAAACATAGGTGTATTCTATTCAAGTCCCATAACTAGTGCTTGTAGCCCATTTATTTGTCTAAGGGATGTGCTTTGAATTTCCATTGTTTTTTTTTTTTTTTTGAGATGGGAACCACACCATCTGAGAAATTATTTGTGTCGAAGGGCATGCTTTGAATTTCCATTTTTTTCTTTTTTTTTGGATGGGAACTACACCATGTAATGACTTTATTTGACTTCCTATTAGTGGCTGGTGTGGAACGGTAAGAAGTCCATGAAAAACACTCAAGCACTCAAGAAAGTAGAAGAGTACAAAGAGTATTAAGTCCCCTTGAAGTCACTTTTTACAAACCTTTGAATCCTTCCTAATTCCAGAACTACCAAGGTTACCAATTGATTAAAAGTTTCTTTAATAAAAAGGAACCTCAAATTCGCAGAACAAGGAAAACCATAGAGTTCATTGGATGGGTGGATCACATGGNAAGAATTTCTAAAATAAATAATTTGTAAAAATCAAAAACATGGGAAAAAAGTAGAAAAACTAAGAAGCCAATTTGATGGTTAGCACGGATGGCCATCTCCCCCACAACTGAGTTGAAAGTAGATCTAAAAAATAGAATGTGGTTGTCCATCTATAGAGGTGACATTTACACTGGCCTATTTTGGTTCTAGAAAAGGCTTTACTTGTTGGATGTTGACCACCTTCTTTTTGTTTGGGCATTCAGGTTTGTAGATCAACATGACCATAGAGGAAAAGATTTGATCAATTATATAAAGTCCCTCCCACAATGTTTGGAATTTTGTCTTTTGGGATACATGTGTGGGGTTCCAATAGAGAACCTTATCTCCTAGTTGAAGTTTTATTTTCCTGATTCTAAGGTCATGACATTGCTTACTGAATGCCTTGTTCACCTCATTTAAGGATAGGGCCACCAATCAATTTTCATCTAGCATGTTTAGATTGATCAATATTTTCTTTTCTGCTAGACTTAGGTCAAGGTTTAGATCACAAGTTGTTGAGAATGTACGAATCTCATATTGGATTAAAAGCATTGTAAGCTTCCCGTACACTAACTCGTAGGGAGAATAGCCAATAGGAAGTTTCCAAGTTAAACGATAAGCCCAAAGGGCATCATTGAGCTTTGTACTCCAATCCTTCCTATATTTGCTAATGGTTTGCATTAGTATTTTTGTAATCTCTTGGTTGGTCGCCTCTACTTGACCATTAGCTTGGGGGTGGTAAGGTGTTGTTAATTTATGTTCTACCCCCAAGCTTTGCATTAACTTTCTAAAGGTGGCACCTATGAAATGAATTCCATTATCAAAAATTAGTGAACCTGGCACCCCAAACCTATTCATGATATTTTGTTATATAAATTTGGTAGTAGTGGATGATGTACAATCAGTAACAACTGCTACTTTTGCCCATTTTATGCAATAGTCAACTACTATTATAATATACGCCTTCTTGTTGGACATGGGTGTAATGGGATCCATGAAGTCAATGCCCCCATATGTTGAAAGGTTCTAGTGGTTGAATCCACTGATGAGGACCTTCTATGCAAGTGGTCATCCCCTTGTCACATTGACAACATTCACAAGACTTGACAAACTAGTGGGCATCCCTAAAGATTATAGGCCAATAGTATCTTGCCATCAAGATTTTTATGGCTATGCATCTCCCCACATAGTGGCCTCCGCAAGGCCCTTCATGAGCATCTTGAAGAACGTGTAGTTGATCTTCATCAGGGACATACCAATGGATCAATCCATCGACACATACCTTATAAAGGTGTTCATTGATTTCCATGAAGTATTTGTCCCGATGAATAAATTGTTGCTTTTTCTAAAACCCAAGTCTTGTGGCATCTCTTGAGTGAGAAGGTAGGTTAGGATGCCATTATACCATATTGTTTTTATAGGCATTTGTTCACCTATTGCTCCTATAAAGAGGAATTTGTCTAAAAACTAATCAGAGAGTAGGCTCTCCTCCTCTTTATTATCCCATCTTAAGCGAGAGAGGTGGTTAGCAACCACATTCTTAATTCCTTTTTGATCTACCTTAGTGAGATCGAATTCTTACAATATCATAAGCCACCATATGACACAAGGGCTCACCGTTGGCTTATTCATGAGAAAGTGGATTACACTGTGGTCCATATGCACAAATACTTTGTAACCAAGTACATACTGCCTAAAATTTTCTAGCGCATACACCACTATCATTAGTCCTTTATTTGTGGTGGTGTAGTTTAACTGCGCTCCCACAATGCTTTGGCTCATGCAGTGGATATAGTCTGGATGTTTTTTATCATCCATCTACATGAGCACTACTTCTAAAGCATAGTTAAATGCATTTATCATGATATGGAAGGGTCTGAAACAGTCTAGTGCTTGTAGGATTGGTAATTGTATGAGTTTCTCCTTTAATTGTTGGAATGCATGTTCACATTCCTTGGTCCAAATGAAGGATACATCTTTCTTTGTAATCTCTACCAATGACTTTGTGATCTTAGAGAAATTCTCAAAAATCATCGGTAGTAGCCTGTGTGCCCAAGGAATGACCGAACATCTTTAATAGTCTCTAGTTGACATGTTATTCCTTGAATGATCCTTATTTTTTCTAGGTCTACCTCAATCCTTTTTTTCACAATTTTGTGCCCTAGCACAACACCTTCTTGGATCATGAGATGGCTCTTTTACCAATTGAGTCATAGGTTTATTTCTACACATCTCTTTAATACTTGTTCTAGGTGGTTCAAGGCTTGCTCAAATGTAGCTCCATAGGTGGAGAAGTCATCTATAAAAGACTTTAACAACACAACCAATTTTTTGTTGAAAGATACTAAGGACCAAGTGTTGAAAGGTTATAGGGGCATTGCATAGACCAAATGGCATCTTACAGTATGCAAAATTTCCCTAGGGACTCATGAATGTTGTCTTGGCTTAATCTTCTAGCACAATTTGGATTTGGTTATAACCACTATAACCATCCAAGAAACTATAGTAACAATGCCTAAATATGGTGTCTAACACTTGATCTACAAATGGTAAAGGAAAGTGATCTTTAAATGTTGCCATATTCAACAACTTGAAGTTGATGCAAATCTGCCATTTTCCACCTTTCATTAGTACAATTATGAGTGGGCTAACCCACTTACTATCCACAATTGAATAGATGAACCTTGCCATGAGGAGTCGCTCTATCTCCTTCTTGATGATTTACTTCAATTTGGGGTTTAGTCACCTTTGTGACTGCCTTCTAGGCTTCATGGCTGGGTCAACATAGATGCAATGCTAGCATATCCTTAGATTGATTCTTGTTAGCTTTGGATATAATCAAGTAAAGGCTATTGAGCATTTATTCACCGCATTCAACAACTTTTCTTTCTACTCAAGAGAAATTTTGCATTAATGATGACCAGTTTACCATTCTTTAAAAATGCATACTCCATTCTAGTTGGTAAATTTTTTAGCTTTAAGGGCTCCTATTTGAAGTGATCAAGGATTTTCAACTCTCCCCAATAGGTATCATCATCTTCATCAAAGAGTTGGAAATGAACTTGTTTAATTTTTTCCATGCCTTCAACATATGCACAAGTTAAGCTCTCAGTTGGTTCCATGCATAGTGTGATGCTATCTGACTTAGCTATCAATCACTATGTGCCCTCCTACTTTGTGGTTGCTATGTACAAACACCTTTGAATGTTAATTTCTTGTGCACACTGATTGCATGCCTTAATGTATATTCTCTTGATGGACCAAATCTTTTGCATGCAATTGCACCTATTATCACTATACGCAATGCATGGAATATGCTTCTTCTCAATTTTTCCTAGCTCATTATCCTTGGATATTTCTAAAGATAGGTGATGATACGCAATATGCACAAGCCGTGATATCACGTACGCGATATC
>MNCI01014816.1:16534-35402 GCA_015680685.1 Gnetum montanum | reverse complement strand
GAGTTTTCATTCAGTCATGGGGGTATGATGAGACGCGATATGCACAAGCTGCGATATCGCATCCCCTGCGATATCCCGTCGTTCCCTGCGATATCGCTTACGTGATATTGCGGTCCGCCGCCAAATCTATAAATAAGAGGTGGCACTCCCCTCATTTGAATCATAGGCTAGAAGTAGCGAAGCTCTGGCATATTGATCACCCCAAAGATAGAATATTTTTCATGTGCCCGTAGTAGGAGTCCCCCAAGTGAACGGTTCTTTATTCGAGCAGCTTTGTACCTGAACGCAAGTTGTGTATGGCAATAAAGAAGAGCTTTGTGGATAAACCTTGCAGTACATGGATAGGTTTATTTAATGTTATTTATTACTTTCCTAGTAACATGGCATGAGTACGACTTGGTTACGAGCATTGACGAATGGGTACGGCTAGCCAAGGAATCGGCTACTCATCGCGATTAGATTCTCTCACCCTTACCTCCTAGAACGTGGGACAAGTACAACTTGATTACGAGCATCTACGGATGTGTATGGCTAGTCAAGGAATCAGTTGCTTGTCACACTTAGGCTAGTTATGTGCCTCAGTATGACCGCTTCGAGCACATGTGTTATGTGTCGTAATCCCAGTAACGATTAGCGTTTGGTAGCCACAGTTGCACAGTTCAGGGTGTGTACGGCAAGTGCAAACGGATGCTGACGCTAGGACTTAGTGATGTAGTTAGAGTTAGTTTTAGTCTCTCAACCCTTCACCCCTTAGCATAGGAGATAAACCAGAAAATACCAAAAAAATCATATACCTCGGACTTACTTAACTAGACACTATGACAACAACAAGTAAGTCTAGGAAGACAACGATTAATTAACCCCAAGTATTCCTTGCAGCGTTTAGGCATTTAGTCTGCGGAGTTCAACCGAATCGCGCGTACTACGCTAGTTTCGTATGGTTGAGTGTAGGGGTACCTCGCCACTCATCAATAGGTCCCTTATACCCATTGTTGCATTGACCATGCTTAAGCAAGCTCTTCCCATGATGATGGGGAAGTCATTTCTGCAATTGTCCACCTTGCTTAGTAGAAATCAGTAAGATAGGACCACCCACAGAATATGGTCATAATGTCTTCTACTAAGCCCAAAGGGATAGTAATTGATTGATTTGCTAAGTCTAGATGAATGTTGCTATTCTTGAGAGGTGGTAGGTTTTAGGCCTTGTACATGTCATGGGAGATCAGGTTGACTCTAGAACCAAAGTCAAGAAGAGCCTTGCATGGCTCTTATCCAACAATCTATAGATAAATGAGTGGACTTCCTAGATTAGATCTTTTTGTAGGAAGATTGCCAACCTTGATCTAGTCAAAAATAGCATGAGTTAGCATTACAGTGTGGATCCTAGGTAGCACTTGGTTTGAAAGGCACTTGAAGGTATTTGATGCAAAGGATGAGGGTGTTGGAGATGTAGGGCAATCAGCTAGAATAGATTGTGAGGATTAAAGAGGACTACTAGGCTAAAAGCAAGGTCTTTTCCTTGATCAATTATCCAGGCCACTTGGTTGAAAAATCAATTGTGAGTGTACAACCCTTGTAGCATTTTTTTGTGGCGGTTGTGAAGGAATCTCACCCTACATGGATGGAGCAAGAGATAATTGGGTTGAAGGTGGAGGCATATGTGCAGAGGGATGCAGAGGATGGTATGGATATGTATATGGGGTTTCCCCTCAAGTAGATAGTGAATGTGTTCGATGGTACTCTAGAGGGTAATAGTAATGCTAGAATGATGCATGATTTGAAAAACTTCTAGGGGAGACGGGTTGCTAAACATAGTACCTATATGGATCTGGTTGCCTATAAGGCTACTGCTATCTTGGTGGTGGCATTCCCCATGATTGTGCTTAGTACCATTATTGGTATTATTCATAAGGTTGTGGAGGATTTCAACTTGGGTAGTAAGCTTGTTATTACTTGTGGAACTATCTTGGACTGCCTTGAGGGCAAGGCAATCGTCTTGGAACTTACCTACATGCTAGGCAAGGATTCAATGTGTACACTCTAGACTTTTGTAAGTGTGACACCATAGGGAAACATCCTTTTGGATGTTCATATTGACAGATGTCAAACTTATTCTCATCATCAGAGTCAGACTCCACAACTTCCTCTACTATAGCAGCTTTGCCCTTACCTCTTTATTAGGCACATTTAGCTTCTTTTCACCTCCTGCGATTATGATCACTATTTTGCTCTTTGGATTCTTCAGCAATCCTTAAAGTAGTTTGAAATTTTTTATCCAAAGAATCCCATAACTTGTCAACCTTGGCCAAAATATCATAAATGGATTTTTGGATGGGCAAGGTCTTTCTATTCATCACTTCATCAAGTGGTGACTCCTCCTCATCACAAAATTGAACTTCTCATTTTCTGATGGAGGGATCCCTATTATACTCTTCAACACTTTTCCTTTTTCATAGATCATCTTCTTCTTTTGCTACCTGCTCAGTTAGCCTCTAAATTTGATGAGATCCGAAATTAGACAATCTTCATTTGGCATACACCCCACGGGTTCTTCTTGTTTCTACTCTAAGCCCATCTATGATGTGGCGAAGTTGTTCCCTCTAAGAATAACCATGGCTAGGGCATTGGTGTAGGAGTGAATAGTAGTGGCTCATGGCAACATCTAAGGGTTCATGTACTCCTTGTTTCTAACCTTGGATTTCCCTTCTCAGATTAGACACTCTAGAGTACGTCTAATATTTATTATTAAACAGCTCTAGCATAGTACTCCATTTGTGGATAGATTCCAGCTCTAAGGACCGCTACCAACTTTTAGCTTCCTTAATGAGTGTCCTTGGGAAAAGCTTGATTTTTTCCATTCATTCTCTATGTTCTGTAAAGAAAAGCATTCACGTGCAATCTAGTCGAATTCTGCAAAATTTATCATTTTCGGTGCACTAGTCCTTTAGAAAGTGAATCTAGCCTTAAGGTCAATTATTGTCTTCCCAATTACACTTGTGACATTATTTGGTATGGTTAAGTGTAACTAAGGCATTTGATTTTTATCATTTTTTATTTTATAAGTTGGTGCTCAAATTTAGATAAAATAAATTTGATTAACTAATCTAATTTAACTAATTAACTAGCATTTAAATAATCCTAACATAAGCATCTAATCCCACTTTCCGTACATGTCTTGAATCCACGTATCCACTGTTAGGCAACCAAGCACTACGCTATTAGGCAAACCAAGCAATAATGCTACTGGGATTACCAAGCAAATACGTGTTACACTCAAAGCTGTCATACTTATGTGTGTAATCTATCTTGCTTAATTGCCTCATTAATATAATAATTGGGAAATATTTAATAATTAATTGAAAATAGTAATTGCATAAATGAAATAGCTAATCTATCCAAAGTATTGCAAGGTTTATCAAAAAGCTTGTCTTTATTGCCACACACATTGTCATGCTCAAGTACAACAATGCTCGAATAAAGATCCGTACACTTAATGACTCCTACTACAAGCACTCAGGGAAAAATTCTAACTTTCAACTGTGACTGTAAGTGCATATTTATAGCCAACTATAGACACTACATCGACGAGTCCATGTAGATGCATGATATGATGCATCAACTACGCCTTGTCGATGAGGCCCAGACGATGAGGCCATGTCGATAAGGTTTCATCGATGGAAACGATAGAACACAACTCATCATAGCCTATAAAATAGTAATGAAAAAGTGATGAGAATTCTTATTCTTCATAGAATTCTAGATTAAAATCCTTCATAGTATTAGAGCAATCTCTGAAAACCTAACCAAAAATTTTCAATGGCCACTGATAAGGAAGTCTAATCTACAAAAATCATCCCAAGCTTTGTCAGCCAACTAGGTGCCATTGATCACTTATCTTTTATCATCACTAGCCACAAGCTTAATGGCCAGAATTATCTCACCTGGTCACAATCCATTTTGATCTTTATCATCGATAAAGGTAAAGATGAATACCTTATTGGTGAAGTAGAGAAGGAAGATGCATCCTTTCGAGCATGGAAGACGAAGAATAATTTGGTTAAGTCATGGCTTCTTATTTCCATGAAAAATGAGATAGGAGAATTTTCTCCTATATGAAATAGTAGCAGAAATTTGGAAAGCCACTAAGGAGGCATACTCACACATCTAGAGAAAATCTGAGTCATTTGAGATTGAGAGTATTCGTAATGATCAACGACAAGGAGATCTCAACATCACATAATACTTCAACATTCTCAACCATCATTGGCAACAATTAGACATATTTCGAGAATAAAAATGGAAGTGTCCTAACAATGCCTATTACAAAAAGATTGTTGAAGAAGCACACCTATATAAGTTCTTAATTGGCCTAAAAAAGAACTTGAATGATGTTTGTGGATGGATTTTATCAACTAGCCCTCTACCGAATCTTCATGAAGCATTTGATGATGTCTAACATGAAGAGAGCCGCAAGAATATCATGATGAGAAAGCAAGGCACATCCAACAAATTCGAAGCTTCTACAATGGCGACTTGTGAAGGACAGCGAACATTCAATAATGAAAAGTAGAAGAAGGAGAGGCCTAAATGTGACAACTATCACAAACTTAGTCACATAAAGGATCGGTGTTGGGAATTACATAGGAAACACAATCATGCCAAATCTATTGCTTGCAAGTATAGCAAAGGACATTCAGCCACAACTGAGAAAAAACCAAAAATCACCAAGACCACTCTCTTTAACAAAGAACAACTCAAATTACTCCAAAAACTATTTGAGCAGCAGCAGACCAGTTTATCCTCCTCTCTAATAGCCATTGGATTTCTTGCTTACAAAGGTAAAATCATGCATGCTTCCAATGTTAAAGGAAAAAATTATGTTGTTTGGATAGTTGACTCTAGGGCATCTAATCATATGACTAGAGACTCACAATTATTTATTGAAATAAATTTGTGTAAGGAGAAGTGGCATGTTCAAATTGTTGATGGAACGCATTCTCAAGTGGCTAGAATTGGAACAATGAAATTAACTGTGGATTTGACAATTTGCTCAGTTTTTTTATTCAAAAGTTGGATTGCAATTTTTTATCTATCAGTAAACTTACACAGGATTATAATTGTGTCACTAAATTTTTCAAAAACTTGTGTGATTTTCAAGATATGGATATGGGGAGGATGATTGGTATGGTTAAGGAAAGTTTGGAATTATACCTACTCACAAGAAATAGCTCTCCACATGGACAAGCTCTAAAAGCTAATAGTCTATGTTTTCAATATTCATCTTCTAGTGTTTCTATTTCTCATTTTAATAATGAACCCATGCGATGGCACTTTTGTTTAGGTCATCCCAATTTTTTGTATCTCAAAAGATTGTTTCCACTATTATTCAAGAATAAAAATCCAAATTTTTTCCAATGTGAAGTGTGTCAATTTTCAAAGCATACATGAAGTCCATTTCCAAATCAATCATACAAACCTTCTTATCCTTTTTGAATGTTTCATAGTGATGTGTGGGTTCCCTCTTAGGTAAAACATCTTTCAGGATCTCGATGGTTTATGTCTTCAAAAACTGATCACACGCATGACATGGGTATATCTCTTAAAAGAAAAATCCAAAGTTGATCAAGTCTTCAAAAATTTCAACATCATGATTCAAACTCAATTTCAAACCAAAATTCAAATTCTCAAAATAGACAATGGCAAAAATATTATTAAGTTTGTTTTAAAAGAATAACTATTGAGTCAAGGAATCTTTCATTAGAGTTCCTATGTTGACACCCCACAAAAAAAATGGCATTGTAGAACGAAAAAATAAACATCTTCTTGAAGTTGCCTAATCCTTAATGTTTTCAACCAATGTTCCCAAACAATTCTGGGGAGATGCCATCCTCAGTACATCATTCTTGATAAATAAGATGCCTTCTCATGTTCTCAAGTTCCAGACTCCACTACAAACACTCTTGAAATATTACCCTTCCACTTGGCTTGTGTCTACATTTCCACTCAAAATTTTTGGGTGCTCAACTTTTGTCCACGTCCACTCACAAAATCAAAGGAAGTTAGATGCATGAGCAATCAAATGTATTTTCTTGGGGTATTCATCAAATCAAAAAGGGTACAAGTGTTATCCCCCAACCACAAAATGGTATTATCACTCTATAGATGTCTCTTTCTTTGAGAATCAACCCTTTTATTCCAATACTATCATTTAAGGGGATAGTGAATATAATAAGGAATGTCAATCTTGGGATGTTGAGAATGATTCAAAATTCCCTCATAACATCAAAACTCCTATAGTTTTCACTTTTAACATATCAACCAAGCCTTCCAATCTACTCTACTCAAGTCCACTTCTCAAGAGCCTAAGCCTGAGTCTAACCCTTCTTAGGACTCACCAACGAATGATGAGCTAAGTGTCCACTCCAGCAGAGGAAGTGCACAACATTAGGGAGAACCTCCAACTTCTTTGGAACTAGTCCAAAAGTCCAACTCAAATTCATTAAATGAAGGCAACACAATTTCTGAGATTGTTACTAGTGATACTCCTAATGATTTGGGTTGGCCAATTGCTCTAAGGAAGGGGGTTAGATCATGCACTTAGCATCCTATTTGTAATTATGTCTCTTACTATAATTTGTCACCAAATTTCCAAGGCCTTTGTTACAAGTTTGGATGTTATATAGGTTCCTACTAATGGCCAAGAAGCGCTCAAAAATCCCTTATGAAAGGCAATAGTTCTTGAGGAGATTCGGGCTCTTGAAAAGAGAATGAGACATGGGAGATAACTTATTTTCCTCCAAGAAAGAATCCAGTTGGATGCAAATATAGTGAAGTATAAGGAAGATGGTAGTATTGACAAATACAAAGCTAGCCTCATTGCAAAAGATTTCATTTAGTCTTATGGCATTGACTATCAAGAAATGTTTGCTCCTATAGCCAAGCTTAACACTGTCAGGTTTTTCTTGTCTCTTACTGCCAACCTTGACTAGCCACTATTTTAGTTAGATGTGAAGAATGTTTTCCTAAATGGAGGCCTAGAAAAGGAAGTATACATGAAAATTCCTCAAGTGTTTGAAACTCACGCTATAAGGAATCAAGTTTACAAGTTGAAAAAGTCTATATATCATCTTAGAGAATCTCCAAGAGCCTGGTTTGACAAATTTACAAAGGTGGTGAAGTTGCATGGATACTCCCAAAGCTAGGTTGATCATACCTTGTTCATAAAAAGGTCCATGGTTGGTAAGGTATCTATCCTAATAGTTTATGTTGATGATATAATTGGTATTGGTGATTTCACAGAGGAGATGAATAATTTGAAGAAGACACTTGCCAAAGAATTTGCGATCAAAGAACTTGGAAATCTCAGAAATTTTCTAGGTATGGAGGTGGCTAGATCAAGGAGTGGAATTTTTAAATTTCAAAGGAAATATGTTTTGGATTTGCTTGAAGAATGTGGGATGCTAGGATGTAAGCCAGCAAACACTCCAATAGACCACTAAACTGGGAATCATAGAAAAGGGGGATCCTATTGACAAGGGTCAGTAATGGTTAGTTGGTAGATTAATCTATCTCTCACATACTCATCCCAACATTAGATTCTTCGTCAATGTTGTGAGCCAATTCATGAATGACCCAAGAGAAGAACACTTGGAAGTGGTCTACAAAATCCTAAGGTATTTAAAGTTGACACCAAGAAAAGGACTACTCTTCAAGAAGTGCTCAAGCCAAGGGGTAGAGATCTTCAAGGATGCAGATTGGGCAGGTTTCATGACTAATCAAAGATCTACATCAAGTTATCACACCTATGTTTGGGGTAATCTTGTCACTTGGAGAAGCAAAAGCAATCTGTGGTATCAAGGAGTAGTGCATAAGCTGAATTTTGTGTTATGGCCCATGGTATTTGTGAAGGAATTTGGATCAGAAGACTACTTGAAGAACTTAAAGTTAAGATTGAAGAATCGATGAAACTTCTCTATGATAACCAATCAACTATCATTATAGCCAAGAATCCAATTTATCATGATAGGACTAAACATGTGGAGATTGATCAGCACTTCATCAAAGAAAAGATTGAAGGCAATGTCATCCAATTAGCCTACATGCTAACAAGTTCTCAAATTGTTGATATTCTAACGAAAGCCTTATCTAGAAAATGTTTTGACGAATTAAGTTACAAGCTCGGGATGAACAATATTTTTAGCCTAGCTTGAGGGGGAGTGTGGAATTATTCTAGGCATTAATGACTTTGATTTGTTATTTTAGGAATATAGGGGGTTTGGTTCTATCTTTGACTGAAACTTATGAGGCATTATTTGAAGGTATCTTTGTTTCCTTATTTTGTTGAAAATTAGGTATCAAATTTCCATATACTTTCCCTATTCTTTTTATCAACTTTCCTTGTACTTTCCCTATTCTTTAGGAAAGTTGTTTCTTGTACTCATTAATGTAGCTTATACAGCAATAATGAAAAAGAGGTAAGAATTCTTATTCTTCACAGAATTCCACATTAAAATTCCATAGCCTTGTGGAAAACAAAGAAATAGATAGATTTGGGACATAAAATACTTTTGAAATGGACACAAACTTATTGTTGGTTAGTCTTACTATGTACTCATCCATGTCTTCCATGTTTAGGTATTTGCCATTACCAATCTTGTTATTTCCAAGTTTGTCTGGTTTGTAATTGAGTAAACAATCTTTGTAGGGTGTCATGTAAGTCGAACACCCACTATCAATAATCCAAGTATTTTGATTAATAATGTTAATAACATTAAAGCTTGAGTGATTGCCTTGGTCAATGTTGTCTTTAATAGTAGTGCCTTCTTCTTTATAAAATATTTTTTCTTTTTTATTTTGATGTTGTTGATGAGCTTCAAATCTTATTCTTGTCTAGAAATTTTCAATGGTGTGACCTCTTTTCTTGAAAAACTTAAATTGTGGAATAAATGAATTTCTCTTATTGTAGTTCCACCTCCCTCTTCCTTTGATGGGTCGGAATTTTTAATTTTTTTTATTTTTTCATTATCTTGAGAATATTTATTACTGAGTTATATTGATTTTATCTTCCTTTACCCCTAAACCTACCTCCTCTTCCTCTTTGATTGGATAAATAGGTCTGTTCATCTATGTTGCGTTTTCTTCTAGCCTACATTATTTTGCAAAGTCCAAATCTGGGCTACCAATTCATCTATGCTAAGCATATTGAGATCCTTTAATTGCACAATATTTTTCATTATGTTTTTCTACCTTGGATCTATGGAAAAAGGTTGAATTACTTTTTGGACCTTTATCTAGTAGAATAGCTACATCCATATTCATTAATGCTTTTGATGTTGATATAAATTCTAGACAAAAAGCTTTCAATGTCTTCATTAGGCTAGATTTCAAGTGCATCAAATTCTTGTTTATACAAGAATTCTTGCACGTGTCTATTTTCAATATTACCCTTGTATTTAAACTAGAGTGTATCCCACATGTCTTTGGCAATTTGATAGAGAATGAGTCTTGAGGAAATGATGTCTAAAATACTAGCTAGAAGCATAGTAGTAGCCAAATTATTCTTATTTCTTTATTCTCATACTTTATTTTGAGTCCTTGTCAAAGTCATGGATGTATTCAAATCCAATCTGAAATTTAATAAAAATAATTGAAAATTTATTTACCACTAATCGTGATCTTCAAACCATGACCCTTGGTACCCCTAATTTTAATTTTTTTGCCCATTTTATCAAACCACAACTCATGGTCCATTCTTGTGATATCATTAGATTTGATTCTTTCACTATTGTTGAAGATCACAACCCATGGTATACTTGTAGTTTGGAGACCATGACTCGTGGTAAACAAATTTCCAATTATTTTTATTAAATTTTGACAAAATTCCAAAGATTTCATTAAGGGATTTTTCCTCCAAATCCCAACAATAAGCATTTTATTCCATTTTATTGACCTAAATATTCATTAGAAGTAAATATGAAAATGCAATAAATGCATATACATTATAGATTGGTTATTTATGAATGTGAAAATATGAAAATGCAATGAAAGCAACAAAATCATTTTTTTAGTAGCTTTCCTAAAACACTTGGTGTAGCAACCTTTATTTCTAGGCTCATTGTTTAATCCTCTTAGCATATGACCAAACTATCTAAGCTACCATTTTTGTAGCTTATCTAAAATAGAAATCACTTTTAAGTCTTCCTCTAATGTCTTATTATGTATTTTATCTTTTCTAATAATATTCAACATCCATCAATTCTAATAATATTCAACATCCATCAATTGTTCATGCTTTTTTTTACTACCTAACATTCAACATCATATAGCATAAAATATAAAATTTTCCCTTCAATTTTATTGGTATTCTTTTATCATAAAATTGTTTACTTATAACAATGTGCATTATATATCAATGGCATTGGTTGAACCCTATCTATATATGGTTCTAAATGTTCAACATTACAAAATAAGCATAAACAAATCAAAGTTATTGAAATGTGGTTACAAGAATGGAGCATGTGAAAATATTAGATAATGAGGTTATAAAAAAAAGAGTTGCTACATGATTGGTTTACTAAAATCACTAAAATAAAGACCAAAAAGATCATGGGAGAAAAGGACTGAAGAGAAGAAATTGCAAATAAAAAGTAATCCAGGTTTTAATGACAAAAAAAACTCATATAGTAATCTTTATTTTATTTTATTGAAACAAAGCTAAGATGATGATGATGCCACTAGACAATACAACAATCAATACAACCATTGTTGAATCTGCATTTGAGAGACTAGTATTTTATTCCATCATGTGGGCATAAAGATATTATCAAATGGGATCAGATTCAGTTTAAATTTTTAAATATTTGATTTTAATTTTAAAATTTACAATCGAACTCAGTTTGAAACTGCATTATGTAAAACTGGAGTATTTCATTGCATCATGTAGACATGGAGTAATGAAACAAAATCAACTTCAGTTTAAAGTCCTGAATATTTGATTTTACTTCAAAATATATTTGAAAAGAAAAAGATTAGCATTGATTCGACTATAGAATCGCACTCAAATTCAAATTCAGCTTATAAAGATCCTAATACCAGCAACTTTATACCACGTAAAGAGGTTAACTGAAGTTACCATCATTTCTCCTCAACACTAGAAATGAAACGACCATGTTAGCAACTTCGTAAAGATATTCAACAAACAGCTTTACAGCTTCAATGGCAAATGTAGAAATCATGAAGTGAGCTTGTTAAAGAAAATCCTCAAACATTGTTGGTAAGTACTACAAAAATGAGAAATCTTGCCATGCAAGTTCATTATTCCTCACAACCTTATTCAGTTTTAGCAGCCTTCGTTACCCTATCATTCCCATCATTTCTGCCTTTTCTCTTCTTTGAGTTCGAATCACCTTTCTGGCTTCTAGTATTCCAACCTCGGCCTTGATGACCTCTGAAATCAGACAAATTAATCAAGAAACAGAAAAAACAAACCCATCATCCATAAAAATACATTATTTGACATATTATTTACTTGCAATGGCTTCTTCTACATCTAATCATTTCAACAATAACAGTCAATGAAGTACCTGCCCCTGTTTTTACCGTCAAAACCACGCCTTTTATTCTGCCCTTCACGAAGTTTTACCCAGTATTCTTTCTCGGTATCACCTGTTTCACAATTTAGTGTTCCAGAGCCTCAGAAAGAAAATCAAGTATGATAGAGAGAATACATCATGAACTTTTAACGAAGCTCAAAAGTCCTACCGTCAAGAATCTCCACTTTAACAACATAATCTTTGACAACCAGGCCACTATCCTCAGCTGTATTGGCTGCTGCATGAGCCTTTGCAGAGTTCTCAGGCTTCTCAAACCTCAGAAACCCTGAAGCTTCTCCCATTGTAAAGTCTACGTACTGTATAACATAGAAATTTGTAGTCAGCATATACAATATACCTAAACAGAAAATTTGTGGCAAAAATTTTCTTTTCAACGTTTCATTTAATGCATTCAGAATATAAATAATCTCATTAAACTCGAACCATGTTCCACTCACATAAATTGAACAAGCACAGAAAATTCATCAAAGCGAAAAAATGAAGCACTTGCAAATCAATGTCATTTAAAATAACATGTTAGACTTCTATCATCAACATAAAATAACATGTTAGACTTCTACATCAACATTTCTCTTACTGCGGCAGACTACATGTCTATAAAAGAAGCATGTCAGAATTAAGTTAGCAAACAGTAACAAAATATAAAAATATGAGAATTCGACAAGGCTTAGTCATGTCATCCAAAATAAAATTGCCACTTAGGTACATGGAAAAAGGCCATAAATGCACTACAGGAAACTAAAAGCTCACTGTATAAAAGGTACTTTGATTGTAGATGAAACTTGTTGCTGATTTAGTACTTGGACTTTCAACTGTGCATAGATTTCCCTATATGCTACTTAAGTATGCCATTCAAAATGGACATACCAAGAAAGCTTCACTAACATTTTCAAAACCATATATACTTGAGCAATAAGAACAATTAAAACGTTACTCGAATATAATGCATCATAGCGGCAAAACTTATCTTTAAGTCAAACATATAATGGCATCATGAAATCAATTCTAAATTATAATCTCCCCATGACAGAAGATAGTCACTGATAGAATATTAATAATAGATATTTCTTTATCAATGTTGAAAGATATATAAGTTGGTTATTATAAATATAAACATCAAAATAAACGACTGACAAGTAACAACAATATATATGTCAAAGTAAGCAACCTTCACAGTTCCATACTTCAGCATCACTTGTTTGATGTCATCACGTGTAATCCCGGTGTCTGTAGGCTCAGCTGCAACATCAGTGTCCGTTTTATCTATTGATTTTTTTTCCAACTTGAAAGCAATAATAAGCCCTCTAGGATAATCATCGGTCTCTGTTTCTCTGAAATTTTAAAAAAGTTAGATATGGTTAAATGCCAGAAATGATTATTTCAATAACTGATTCAGGTGTGGTTAGTTTCTGGGAATGATGAATTCAATAAATGTCTCGCCTTTGTGCAGCCTGATGCTTATTTTTAGTTTTTTTATTGTCTTCATACCCCAACCATTGAAGAGACTCTTCATCATGTCCATCTTCTGTCGAGTCCAGCCTTTCAGGCTCAAAGTCCTTCCTGCAATAGATAGAAAATTATGAATGAAAGGTATTTCCACAGAACTGACCAGAAATGCTATATCACGTAACACTTTCATTTTTAAAACAAAGCCATCATGCACGTGTCCATTACAATTGAATATATATATATATATCATTGGCAAAGAAATTCTTAATTAAACTGCAGAATACAGACTCCTTCAAGTAAAACACTAACATGTTTATATAGGAAGCATAAATTTTCATTTTCTTCAAATAGAATACTAATTGTGCAGCAAGAGCTAAAACTTACTTTGCTATAAACTCCAGGTTTGCACCATCATATTCTACCTTAGATTTTATCATGTCTGCTGCCTCCTCATCAGTAGAAAATTCAACAAGTGCATAACCAGAGAAAACCTTTTTAGATATTGGATGACGAGGGAGCCTAATACTATTTAACTGCAAAAATAGTAAATAAACAAAACTCAAGAGCTGCTGATAACATCTAAAACCTGAAGGAATAGTTCATAAACGACAAAATAAAGCAAGCACCTTAATAATAACTTTCAGAAGAGAAAATACAGGCAATTCAGAAAAAAGAAATTACTTGAATATTACTTTATAACTAAATAGAACTAAAAACCTTTCCGAACCCTTTAAAAAAGCTCTCCAAGTCCTCCAGTTTTGCATCATAAGAAAGAGGGCCAGCGGCTACAGTCCGTGAATCGACTTGTTCTTGGAGTTCATCCAGTGGTAATAGCTTGCATTTTCGTCCAACTTTTTCTCCTATTAGAGACAATGGCTGAATCAACAACAAAGTATGCATTGCAATAGAAACATGTGGGAAGACATAAATACACATTGTACCATTCCTGCACCATTAAATTCATAAAACATATATGTTAGTTATGTACCATCCTCTGATACAATAAGAGAAGATGATTTGCGAAGAACCTCTGCAACAGCAGCTGTTACTTCTGGAGGCACATTATCAGGACCAGACTTCTTTAAGTCCAGGTGGTTCCTCATTCTTGTAAATGAACAGATTACAGGCAAGCTGACCACTGTTATTTTGTTAAAGATAATCAACTTGTACTTACAATAACAATCACCTTCAACTCCAAAGATAAACTCTAGAACCAAATATTTAAATTCAACGCTTCAAACTTAAAAAGGATACTGCCTTCTTCACTTTGTTCAATCAAACCTCTCAGAAATTTATCACGTGGGAGATTGCTTTCACTAAAATAGAATTCCACCTGCCAATTACAGCATCATAAAATAACAAGGTCATAGCAACATCTTAGATATGCAATGAAACTTGTTGTTATACATTTTGTTAACAAAACTTTACAACGAAATTAATAAAGTAGTGACTACTCAACTGAATTATAGTTTAAAAATACAAAAACTTATCAGGTTCTCAAGTTTAACATTCAAAGTCAGGCAAAGTCCAAGATATATTAAACCCATGAAAGGCCTACGCAGTATGCCTATATGAGGCTTGAAAGAAAACTATATATATTTCGACTAACTCTTGGATAATGGGAGTTTTCTTTTTGTAAAAATAAACCTTGAACCCTACCAACCTAACATGAAAAATCATGGCAACAATATTTGATAAATCCTCCAAAAACATGAATAAGGAAATAACACCTGTAGCATTATTTCTGTTTAAAAATCAAGAATATGGAAGAATACGGGCTCCTCTGTTCCTACACAGCTCCATGTGGCTTCAATCAAAAATAAAAGAAAAATAGATAAAGAGCTAAGTCATTGTAGATGAGAATCTCTTTCATAAATGGCATTAACAACGATATCCTCTTATGATTATGACTGTCTGATGGCATACATAACTCACTTTAGTTACTTCAGATTTGAAAAAGAAAAAGAAAAACAAATACTTGACTTATACTAAATTTGGAAAAAGGAACATCTATTGTGAGAGATGTCCCAAGGTGGTGGTTCTCCTGGGCTCTCCCCATGGTTCAGGGGCCATGGAACACTCTGAGGCACCCTTGGGTGGCTCTCAAGTGTTAGAAAAACCCATCCCGGCTTGGCGGTACCAAGTCAGCAGCAAGACACCCTCCTGATGCAACCCTCTCTAAGTTCTCTTCATACTACCCTCACGTGGACAACTACATGGCCCTGATTCTACAGTGGTCGTAAATATGTAGGCAGCAGGACTGGATAGTTTTGGTGCAGTGCCAAGCCACACCTTGTACCAGATCGTGAGGGTTCTGGGGGTGAGGCACCACCCCTTGTAGATGCATCATTTCCCCTTCCACCCATGTTGTCTACAGGGTTGCTCGTGTGTTTGTTTGCAAGGTCCTCATTTGGAGTTAGTTATCCTCCTTGAGGTGCATTCCCATACATATATTAAGAAGTTGTGTTGCTGCTTGCACTCTCTCTTGGGTTGCTTGCTTGTTAGAGATGTATTCCCCAGGTCTTCTGCCCCAAATCTATTGGATCTTAGTGAATTCCTTGGGGTGCCCCAAATCTATTGGATCTTAGTGAATTCCTTGGGGTGCCGGACAATGTTGGGCAACATTGTTACATCTATCATGGTTTCACCGAATTTAGTCTACCAAACTAAAATTTGAAAACATAAAGTTAATGGACATGTTTCAGATTGTAAGGAGCAGAATATATTTTAATATACACGTTTCATATTGTATTTTTTTCATATTTGAAACTAGTCTGGTTTCAGAAGGTAAGAAATAGAAACTATCTTAATATACATGTTTGCTATTTCTATCCGCATGAACGTTCAATCGACCTTTAAGTTATAAAAGGCTGGGTAGACTTGGATGCCAACTTTGTAATTTTGAGTTCTCATTAACAATGAACAAGCAGAAAACAGAAACAGATATTGCATTGGAATTTCTAACTGAGAAACACATAACACATCTTCTGCACTTAGCCGTCTATCTTGAACATTTCGATACTGGAAAGACCGTAAAATCGTAAAAAGGTTATAGGACTGCTGACATGAACTTGTGTATGCCTACCAGTCTTCAATAACAAAACAGTGACGAGCCTTTGAATAAACACCCAAAACTGGACGCAAAGCTACAAATTTAAAATTCAGAAAAACGAAAGGTCAAACATTTATCTCTCTTAAAAGCCTTTTGTACCCTAACCTCGGCAAGAATGACAGAAAAAATCAGGGAATAATATATATGGTTGCAAAAATAGACTTGAGAAATTGTTGTACCTGACGAAGAACCTTTTCGGCTACCTCCTCGCTCAACTGTACCGCCATTGTTGAGCTGCTTAACCAGAAACTGCTTCAGAACCCCGCGAGAAGTGCGATTTTACACCAAAATTTATCGCCAATATCAAACTTTGCACTGCAAAATTTGTCTAAGAGAAGCACTATCCAATGCTATTTTGCTGAGTAGCGAAAACAAAAATGTTTGTAGTGTTCATGCTTCTTGCTCAAAGGTTTATATCAGGACTTCACGAGGGTTTTGGGTACCCAGGTTTAAATTTATTTTTAAATAATTTATCTTACCTTATTTTATTTTAAGAAGCTAACCCTAGAGTCTTAACTTTGTAAAACAATTATGCTAATTTTGTTATTATAGTGAATGTATAATTGTTTATCTTACTAATATATATATATATATATGTATGTATGTATCTTTATCAATTGGCCCAAATGATTTTAAATAAAATGATTTCAACAACTACTACTAGACAAGGTAACAAAATAACTAAAAATAGAATCACTCATCCCTCCTCTTTTTCTCTACCACTTACCCAATTTAGTTTTACCCTCTCAGTCAAGTTTGTTCTATCTTTGTTTGTTCATGGCATTTTTGAGAAATAAATCTCTCGCATAAACAACACTCAAAAACGCCATGAACAAACAAAGACAAAACAAACTTGATCAAGAGGGTAAAATTAAATTGGGTAAGTGGTAGAAAAACAAATGAGGGATGAGTGATTCTGTTTTTAGTTATCTTGTTACCTTGTTTAGTCGGGCTTGGTTAAAATCATCTTATTTAAAATCAGCTCAGCCAATTGATAAAGCTAGTGGAGTGGTTTCATGGGCAATGAGTAGAAATTTATTTATTTTTTTATGTTTTTATGTTATCAATTATCATTATAAAGGACATAGTTATAAATGTTCAAGTTGTTAAAATATTAATAGAACTATTTAAATAACATCACTATTTGCATTCCAAATAATATATACTAGTAAACATAAATTGGTAGAAATAAAAGTTTATATATTTCATATATGTTGATGAAGAAATACATTGCACAATCATTGCAACAAACATTTCAAAGTTGTAGAATAAGATTGAGCAAAGGGCAAAACAAAGTCATAAGTATAAACTCAATATGGCAATTGTAACGGTAACTGATGCAATGTTCCTCAGACCATAGGTGTAATTCGCAGATGATGAGGATTACAATTATCAAAAGGACATCCAATGTAGAAGTCAAAATCAACAACAATATATGATGGTAATGCAGATGGCTATTTATCTGGACGATACATAATACTGTGAATCATACCTAGTGCACCATTCACCAATCCTGCTTTAGGCCAAAGGTTAACTATGAGTGTAATTCTTGCACCTTCACATATAAGTAGAGATCACTCAATATCATTTTCGTTATCATCCAAGATTCTAAATCCACAATAGCAATGGCTCTCTGCATTCTTTGCAACAACTTCTTATTGTGTGATTGGACTTTATCTTTCATACCATATAAATGTATTGATTCTTGAAAACCATCCAAGCAGCTAAGAAATTATAGTCTTCATCATGGCCTTTTTTTTCTCTGATATGCATCAATACTTCTTTGAATCTTTGTTGTTGAGGATCAATTATGGATTAACAATAAACTGTAGCTAAAACAACAAAGGTATCAAATGATTGCTAAACCCCTAAATTATCTAGATTTTTAGATCCATAAAGAGCAACATCAAGCATAGGAGGAAGCTTACACAAATCACCTATTAGTATAACTAATCTTTCTCCAAAAACTTCATTGTGATGCTCAGGAAAAATTTCTCTTAGTCATCTATCAATGCTTTGTCATATTCTTCCTCCCACAAAACTCATTTCATTAATTATTATATATCTAACCTGGGAAAGTCAATGCTATATAAGTATATTTGTAGAGGACAAGAGTTCTTTGCATGCAACTATTTCAATGCTCCAACTAAAATGAATGGTTGCTACATTAATGTTAAATGTAGTAGCTCCTATAGGTGCCATGGCAAGTAAAGCATTATGTGCATCTTTTATAGATAATGTAAATCTAAAAAGAAAAAAGAAAAATCTTTGGCTTTGCATTGCATCCTCTATTTGAGCACACATGGATACTATACTGAAAATTCTCCCCAAGTATTAGATGTTCGTGAACAACAAATATGCCAACCATGATAACAAATCATACCAACTACAAATATTCTCATAAAAGTGAGTGGTGAAGGAGAATGTTCGTGAACAATATGTAACAAACAAACCTTGGGATTGCAAATATTCCATCAACAATAACAGTAGCAGCAACTACAATTGCAATCCTTGATAATAATAATAAATATTCATTATTATCCACCGTTTATAATTGTTTTGTCACTACCTCACACGAAACCATAGCAAAAAAATTGATTTGAATCCAACCTAACCCAACGTCGTCGAAATTTAATTTAACCATGGTTAACTGGCTTCTTCATCATTATTCCTGTGCAAAAGTTGCTATCCATGG
>MNCI01014816.1:0-10042 GCA_015680685.1 Gnetum montanum | reverse complement strand
CCGAAAATACCAAAAAAATCACATACCTCAGACTTGCTTAACCATACACCGTGACACATACAAGCAAGCCTGGGAAGACAACGAACGATTAACCCCAAGTGTTTCTTGTGGCGTTAAGGCATTTAGTCTGCGGAGTTTGACCGGATCGCGCGTGTACGCTCGTATTCGTATGGTGGAGTGTAGGGGTACCTCGCCACTCATCAGGGTGTTAACCATAAAACTCTACAAATGACAAAATACATCAAATGCTTCGCACCAAAGAGAATATATGAAAATAACATTGATAGGAAGAGTGTTTTAAGCTTAGAGATGCCTACTCCTATATACAACCTTACAATTGATGCTTTGAAAAATCGAGAAAAAATAATTAGTTATTAGTAAGGAGGATGGTGTTGGTGTTGGCCCTAGTCATAACAACATTTCCTTCACTTTCAACATACATGTTTCAACTTAAAATAGCAAAATGATGTGAAATAGAAAGTTGAGGCAGAATACCAATATTTATAGAAAAGCTAGATTTATCAAAAAAAAAATGGTAGCACAAATTTTGCATCTCCATCATTTCATCACTTAATGTTAATCTTACATCAAAAATCTTTACCATTAGCTATAATCTTCTTGTCAATGCTAGTTTTAATTTTTGAGTGAATAATATTCTAGTTATATAAAGAAAAATTTGTCTTATAAGCTATTTTTTTGAACTAACTATTACTTCCTATAATACAAGTAGAAATATTCACATAAGCTTTTGTACTCTTTAGTTTCTTTATTGTAATTTGATCATTCTCATCATTGATATTAATTTGATTTTTTGTATCTACAACTTTAGATTTTTCTTTTCTGTTCTATTTTCATTTTTGACATGTTTTCTTTTTTCCTTAGCATGCTTTTAACCAAAAAATGAAAAACATTTTTAAAATGTCCTTTATGATAACAAAGGTATAAGAATTAAGAAGATTATATGATATGTAATTGGTTTAATGTAATTCTTCCTGCCTAGTTGCAATACCAATTTCTTTTTATGATTAAGAAGATTGATTTCCAAAAAAAAAATGTCTATAAGAACCAAAGGGTATGCTTAATGAAATTGGGAAGGCCAACAATTTATTTCTCATTTCTTTAAAAAAAATCAACTGAATATTGAAATAAAACTTTATTACATCCAAAGATCCATAAGATCTATTAGACAAATATTAAATTTTTATGAAAATTAAAGATAGATCCTACAAATTGGCCAAGCGCCAATGGGGTCATCAAAAACAAATCATATAAGCCTTTTGCTATAACATTATAACATTGTCTCAAATGGGTAGTCATAGCACAAGAAAGAAATACATGTACCTCATCTTCAAGGACTCTTGATGTGTACAACTTACAAATGCGCTCTTTTCAAGGGAGTTAAATCGATTTTCCACTTTCAATTCTAAGCTGATGAAAAGTTAAGTGAACCTTGTTGATAACATTCCAATACTTGATGGAAATAGTAGCCAAGAGATAGACAGCTTCTACATCTAGTTTATTAGATCTAATGTGGTGTAAATAAACTTATTTCTTACCTTTCACATTAGTTCACATTAGTTGGTGAATATGATTAAGAGTTTGTTGCACGTTTTCCCAAGAGATATTCCATTTTCTCAACCATTTTCTCAAGAACTGCTTTAGAGAATTTTTCTTACCTTGAAATATGCAAACTATGAGTGGATGTAATGAATTAGCACATAGTTTCTACTTCTAAAGGTAATAAATCACATTCACATAATAACATTGAATAAGGTGTTTTCATCTTCACCTTTAACTCATTGAGAAGAAAACATTTTTGCACTATTCCAATATCTTTTCGAAGTTTAGCACTAACTCCAAGTCCCTGAATAACACATCCATACAATATAGTAGGATAGATGATAGTCTAAAAAATTTATTTTCTAACCTTCAAATCTCAAAGACCTAACAAAGCATACAAAGCCTTGAAACCCCTTGCTATTTTTTCTTTAATACACTTTCTCCACATAGAATTGTTTATACAAATGAGACCCAAATATTTAAAAGAGTCTACTATTTGCACATTGGTACCTCCAATATGAAAGTTCTAGCAATTATTTCTTATACCCTAGATCATCAATTTGGTTTTATCTAAATTCACTTGAAGACCAAATGAATGACAATAATTTTATAAAATTTGTAACATATTTTGCATACCTTCTATAGTAGTGGAAATCAAGGTAGCATCATTGCATATAAAAGAAGATTCACTAGTTGGAATCTAATTTTGATAGCATGACTATCTTGCCTGTTACATAACCATTCCTGCATTTCATTAATAAAGATACCAAAGAGAGTTGAAGATAGTGGATAACCTTTCTTAACTCTAATTTTTCTTTGGAATTGAAATTTTTTTTCTAAATTGTTGTCTATAATTTCAATAATCACTTCCTTGTACAATTGTTTAGTTGTTATAGTCAAATCTGAAGGGAGGCCAATTTCATGCAAGCACAACCATAGTTTTGTATGGATCACTAAATCATATGCTTTTGCAAAATCAATAAAACAAATAAAAACTTTTTTATCAGGTATTTTTTGCAAGCTCCATATAGCATCTAAGAGTAACTAAGTGATCAATAGTAGAGTGATTTTGTCTAAAATTTTCTTGACATCTTACCTTGACTTAGTTACCTTTAGCCCAAGAACTAGCTTCGTTTTCAAGCAAAGTGGCTAGCAACTTAGCAAAATATTACTTGTAATGATCATTAGATAATTTTTCAAATTATTTTTATCCTCATTTTTACATAATAATATAGATTTACTAGTTTTCCAATGCTAATTTAATCTTTGCTCCATTGCTAAATTTAATTTGTCCCAAAGTTCTCTATGAATAGCAGATAATTCTACATATAAACCATTTGAATCTATAGCTTTGTCAAATGCTAGCTTTTTAATACCCTCTATGACTTCCTCAAGAGTAAATCACATAGGTGCTTGTTGTACTATAGTAGTAGAATTATCGTCTTTTCTTGTAAATAGCTTATTGTAAAATAAACAAATATCTTCAAAAGAAATATTAAATGATGAAGAGGCTTTATGACAAAAACATTGTCAAAACTATCTAGGTTCTTTTTTTAATTGTGCAAGCAAAATATTCTTACTATTTCTTGATAAATTTCCTTCTCTTAGTTCTAATCAAGCATTTATATGCCTTAACTAAAATTTATCTGTGACTCTTATTTGCATTCTTAATATTTTACCTAGCTTGCATGCAAGCCTCGTAAGCCAAGTCTTCTGAACACCTTATTGTTGTGAATGTAGAACTTGCTTAGCTGATATAATCAAAATTTGTTCAAGCTCCTTAGGTCGTCTTTCAGAAGCTCACTTATTGATGAGTGGCGAGGTACCCCTACACTCCACCATATGAATACGAGCGTGCACGCGCGATCCGGTCGAACTCCGCAGACTAAATGCCTTAACGCCACAAGAAACACTTGGGGTTAATCGTTCGTTATCTTCCAAGGCTTGCTTGTATGTGTCACGGTGTATGGTTAAGCAAGTCTGAGGTATGTGATTTTTTTGGTATTTTCGGCTTATCTTCTATGCTACTAGGAGAAAGGGTTGAGAAAACTAAACTAACTCTAACTAAGATCTAAGTCTAAATTAACTAGCGTCAGCATCCGTTCCCACTTGCCGGACACACCCTGAACTATGCAACTGCAGCTTACCAAATGCTAATCGTTACTGGGATCGCCACACGTAACGCAAGTGCTCGAAGTGGTCGTACTGAGGCACCTATTTATCCTACGTGTGATAAGCAGCCGATTCCTTAGCCAGCCGTACACACCTGTGGGTGCTCGTAACTAAGTCGTACTTATCACACAATCTAGCCTAGCAATGAGCAGCCGATTCCTCAACTAGCTGTACACATCGGACCCGGGAGTTACCAAGCGCAGAATTCTGGAATACGCTACTGGGCTGCCAAGCATCCAATGCTCGTAATTGAGTCGTACTCATGCATTGCGCCAAGCAGCCGATTCCTTGACTAGCCGTACACGTCCGTAGACGCTCGTAATCAATTCGTACTTGAACCCACTAGGAAAGCAGGAAATAAAGCAATAAATGAAACCACGTGCTGCAAGGTTTATCCAAACAAGTTCGTCTTTATTGCCGTACACAACTTGGGTTTAGGTTACAAGCTGCTCGAATAAAGAGCCGTTCACTCTAGGACTCCTACTGCGGGCACATGGGGAAAAATTCTAACTCTGGAGTGATCAATCTGCCAGAGCTTCACTACACTAGCCAGGATTGAGAAATAAGGGGAGTGCCGCCTCTTATTTATAGAAATGGCGGCAGAACGCGATATCGCGTACGCGATATCGCAGGAGAAGACGCGATATCGCGTACGCGATATCGCGGCCTAGTGTAAATCGCGTCTCATCACTTATTATGTGTTGCATTCATATATTTTTCCTTAACTACTAGGGTGAGTTTATATTGACAGTTTTTTCTATTCTTATTTTTTATTGTTTGAGAAATAATTGGAATTTACAACAAAAAATCAACATGATGATGGCAAGACTCAACTAAATCTTCTCCAACTTTCAACTTCTTAATAAAATCAATATCTTCATAAGAACATAAAAGCAAATCAATGAAAGAGTAACCTTGAAGTCTTGTGAAATAAATGATGAAGATTAAGGAAACCTAGCAAGTCCATTGCAAATCAGAAGATCAAAAAAAATTTCCTATTCTAATAATTGCTAGTTCATCTTATTAATTGTCACACTTGTAGAATGTCAAGTCCAATTTTGATCTTCAACAATATATAAACTACTAACATTATGTTGCCATTGAATAATTTTTTTTTTGATTTAAACCTATCCTTGCATTAAAATTTCCATAAATAAATATTGAGCCTTTTACTGCAAATTCTACAATATCTTTGCCTAAGAACTGAAAAGGATGGTCACAAGATAGATCTATATAATCATACAATGTAGCATCTCTATGAGCAAAATAGCTAAAAAAAAAAAAGAATTCAAAACTGTGCTAACATATGATTTTTAGCTAAACCTATTGTTTATGAGCATCAATTCTTTCTAAAAGTACACACTTTTCAAGAGATTTCCTTACTAACACTGCAATACCTCTAGAAGATTTGTCACTTCATCCTACTTTTGTATTCCTTGTAACAAATTTAATAAATTCATGAACTACAAAATCTATAGAACTAATATTTTTCCAAGTTTTAACAAAACCAAAAATATCAAAGCTATCAATGAAGCTAATCCTAGTCAAAGAAACAACTTTATTTGTAATTCCACCATTAATGTTAAGAAATCCAAACCTTAAAAGGTCTATAAGGCTTTTTAATAATTTTTGAAATATTGCTTATTTGTAATGAGTACCACATTGCTTATTTCTATTGTTCAACCATTTTTGCAAGTTCCTTTTGAATAAGATCCTCATTTATCCAAACATTTTTCCCATTCTCAATTTGCTTCATGTGGCTTCAACATCTTCAAATATGCATTCTATTTTCTACATCATTAAACTTAACAATTACATGTCGTGGATTTTCATATTTTTCACTAGGAACCTTAAAAAATTTATGAAATTTTGGAAAATTTATATGCATATAATCTGTAAGTTTTCCAACTTTCTTAAATAAAGTTTCATCAGTTTCACCCTCTGTCTTTAGGACACCTATAAAATGTAAATTTTTTTCTTTTTCCCTTTTTCCATCTTGCTCTTTTAAGGCTTCTATGATTGTAGATTCTATCTACATATTTGTACCTTCAAGATTAGATTTATTCTTATTTTCCTCCACATTCACTTCAAGTTCTATTAATTTCATGAAAATTTGTTCATTGTCCTTTGGAGTAATACTAGTCTCCTTTTTTTCCTTAATGTTCTCTTCAAGGTTTCATAACCCTGGAAAAATTTCTTTACTTTGTTGATGGATTTTAGCTAGTAATGCCATTTTGCTAACCATATGCTCCCACTGTATAATTGGAATTTCTTTGAAAATAATTACATTTACAAATTTTTATTGTGTGCCCTATGATGAGGCCATGATAAAAATTTCAAATTTCTTTGGTAGGAAAGTTAATCTCTTCAATAACAAATTCGCACTCATAAGATATCAATCAATTTGGCCTACCTCTAACTTTCCTTCCTACTATCTTAGATCAAATTGATGTTCAATGCTAAAATCCTCATTACGAAACCCCTTACTACCACAAATCAAAGTTGAAACGCTTACCACTGAAACCCTCGTTGCTAAAACCCTTGCCATAGAATATTAAATAGCTCAATAAAACATGGAACTTTAGAATATTCTTCAAATTAGATATCAAACTCTAGTGTCCATTTACGAATGATCAATATTGTATGCTTATGCATAAAACCCCCTATATCTGCATTATGAGAATCAATAGAAAAGTTCACAATTTTTTTCACTAACTAATACATCTACATTATGAGAATCAATGATAGAAAAAGTAGAAATTTCTACATCATTAAAAGAAATTTCAGAAATTTAGAATCCCCCATGGGAAAATGATAATATTGCATAAATTAAATATGCTAGTAAAACCATTAAGATCTACAAAACTCTAAACACTTAGCTTATAGAAGCAAACCCTCGACATCCATAAAACTTCAAACACATGGTGATGAGAGTGGTTACTCTAGTAGTTATTCTAATTATTAGAGTGGTTACTCTAGCTGTTACTCTAGCAGTTACTCTAATTATTAGAGTGGTTACTCTAGTGGTTACTTTAGCAGTTATTGTAATTATTAGAGCAGTTACTCTAATTATTAGAGTAGTTGCTCCCAAGCCTATAAATACAATGCCCAGGCACACAATTGGGAGGAAGTCTTTTAGCAGTCAAGTAGCGAAACTCTTGTAGTCTATTTGAAAGTTAGAGTATTTTCCAAGTGCTCGCACTAAGAGGTCTAAGTGTGGACGGATCTTTATTCAAGCATTCTGTACCTTAGCACACCTTGTGTATGGCAATAAATACAAGCTTTTTGATTCATCCTTGTAGCACTTGAGATTTGTTTTCTTACATATTTATTTTATTTTATTTTCTTATGCATTTATTTTATTTTATTTTATTTTATGCACTTTACATTTCTGTTATTAACACACCCATTCATTTTGATCAATTAAGTAAATCATTAAATTACACAAGCACGACCACTTCGAGCATGCATGTAATACTTGGTAACCTAGTAACGATTAGCATTTGGTAATCCCAGCTGATGAGCTGCGATATCACGTACATGATATCGCATACGTGATATCGCAGCCCACCGCTATGCCTATAAATAAGAGACAGCTTTCCCTATTTTAGGCATCTAGACTTAAACCTTAGCCAAACTATAGCAGTTTACCATTCCAGATTTAGAATAATTTCCATGTGCCCGCAGTAGGAGTCTTAAAGTGAATGGATCTTTATTCAAGCAAATTGTACCTGAGCACACATTTGTGTATGGTAATAAAGACAAACTTTCAGATAAACCTTGTAGCATGTGGACTAAGCTAAATAGGATTTAATTATTGTTAAATGTTTAAATGCTTTCCTAGATAATTAATCTCTCTCAACCCTTGACTCTCCTAGTTAAGTGCACTCAATACGACTACTTTGAGCATGTGTGTAACGCTTGGTAACCCAGTAACAAGTAGCGTTTGGTAATCCCAGTAGCGTTGCATTGGTTCAGGGTATGTACGGCAAGTGGGAATGGATACTGGTGCTAGGATAATTAGAACTTAGTTAGTGAATAGTTAATGAAAGTTAGTCAGTTAGTTCTCTTTACCTTCCCCTCTTAGCATAGGACATTAAAAGACAAAAGATATAAAAATCACATACCTCAAGCTTACTTAACCATACAATCATGACAATACAAGTAAGTTTGGGAAGACAACGATTGATTAACCTTAAGTGTTCCATTAGGGTGCGTAAAAACTTAGTCCTTGGAGTTCGACTGGAACACACGTGAGACACTCGTATTCATATGGTTGAGTGTAGGGGTACCTTGCTACTCATCACTAGCAGCGTTGCACTAGTTCAAGATGTGTATGGCAAGTGGGAACGGATGCTGGTGTTAGGATTAGTTAGAACATTGTTAATTAGTAGTTAATTTAAATTAGTCACTTAGTTACCTCTCTCCTTCCCTACTAACATAGAACATAAAAACATAAAAGCTATAAAAATCATATGCCTCAAGCTTACTTAACCATACAATCATGACATACAGATAAGCTGGGGAAGACAATGATCAACTAACCCATCCTTGTTCCACAAGGGCACATAAATACTTAGTCCTTGAAATTCGACCAGATCGTGCGTGAAATGCTCGTATTCGTATGGTTGAGCGTAGGGGTACCTTGCTGCTCATCATTGGCACCATTGCTAGGGACTTAATTGTTTGTGTCCTAACTAGAACATAGGAAATCATTCACATCATTGGAATGAACCCTTAGGGTTGGTTGAGAAAATAATAAGCAAGAATACATTGCACACTGAAAAGACAAGTATGTCTCCTTCTTCGTACGAAAGCACCTCACCGCCTAGGTTTGAAACAGGAAACAGTCGGCAGCGTAATACACATGACATTGATCCACCAATCCCTGAACAAGTTCAAGTGGTATATATTCATCCCAATGAGTATATACTAGACTTCACCTTTATTCCCCATCAAGATGAACAACTGCGTTGGTGAGTGATGAATCATGGTTTTCAGGGACTACGTATACTAGGCCCTGTATACTAAGCCTGCTGCGTATACTAGGCCTCGTATACGCAGCCCCGTTTATGCAACGTCTATTCTAGCCTATCAATAAGTGGCCCTCTGCCACACCTAGGCATCTTTTGAGTTAATTGTAGCTAGACTCTTGCAGTTTGTTTCCGTAGGAGTTAGATTAGTTTCCCAAGTGCATGCCCGTAGTGTGATGCTTGTAATTGTACGAAACCTTTATTCGAGTGTGACGTACTTGGACACGCACATGATCGACAATAAAGATCAAGATTACTTCATCATTGCAGCACTCACTTAGTTTTAATTATTTAATTGTTATCATTAATTATTATCGTTATTTATTGTTTTCTTAGTTAATATTTCTTTACCATCATTTACTATTCTTGTTGTTAACTGCAGAATGAATATGACTTAATCACAAGCATTTAAGTGTGACTACTTGGTAACCTAGTAGCGTACCTAGTATCTACACTTGGTAATCCTAGTAGTAGTTTTGTACGAGGTCCAAGATGTGTACGGATGATTAAGGAATGGATGCTCATCACACTTAGGTTAGTTTAGACTTCATTTTCTATTACNACCGGATCATGCGTGAACGCTCATATTCATATGGTTGAGTGTAGGGGTACCTCGCCACTCATCATTGGTGCCATTGCCAGGGATGATGCTAGTTATTTAGATTAGTTACATCATACAAGATTGTTGTAACAAAGCCTTGATGATATATCTTTCAGAAAAATAATAATGATAATTGTAATTAAATCACACACAAATTTAGAACCATGTCTCTCTCACAAGACTATGACAATGCAACAACTAGTAAGACAATTCATTGGAAAACCAACAAATTATATGATAATGAAGATGAAGTTTGGAGTACCCAATCTGATGTAGGGGTTTCCTATGAGCATCAACGCAAACAACATCGTTCCAACTCACAACTGCATAACATACCTAATGACAATGAACCCCTACTGGCCACTACAAGCTTAACGGAAATACAAGGGGTTGTTCGAATTGCCCGTAGGCATCGTAAGGAAAGTTGTCTACCCATGCTTGATTTAAACAACTTTCCCAAGTTTTCAGGAGGCTATGATTCAGATCTGCAACAACATTTACAAGCCTTCTACGATGCCTGTACATGGAACGATATTGATCATGGGTGGAAAAAACTTAAGCTCTTTCCTCTGACACTCGTTGGCCAAGCAAAAGTATGATATAGGTCGCTAAAACCAAAATCAATTCGACATTGGTTGACAATGGTAGAACTTTTCTATGAAAGATATCAAACCTA
>MNCI01014804.1:0-11151 GCA_015680685.1 Gnetum montanum | reverse complement strand
ATATGGCTGGACATTAAGAACTCTTGCTACTCGTCAAATACTAAAAAAGTTGTTGATAATAATGGTTTCTATGCTAGGTTTCTTAAATGGATAGAAAATTTCATTCATATAGAAATTTATCATCAACTAAACATAATTCTAGAAAATGGCTTACACCACCTATAAAAAGTTAGTAAGGTAATATTTTTGTATATAAGATGAGATAAAAATAATTTGAACAACTATTACATTATCATTATAAGTAATATCTTTGCTAAGTTGTTAGAAACTATACTTGAAAAAAACTTAGCACTTGGGTAGTAACTAATAACATTAGAGTAGTTAGTTAGGTTGGTTTTAAGAAGAAATAGTTTACAATTACCCACTTGGTTGCACTCAAATATTGCATGGAAACTATAAAAAGCCTCATAGAAAATTGTTTATTTTCTATGTTGAATTTGAAAAATCATATGATTTTGTGATTTGTAAAAACGTTATAGTTGTTCCTAACTAAATTAGACATCCCTATAGAATTTCTGGCAACAATATCAAAGCTATATGAGAAAGCCATCATGGAGCTCAAAGATGAGGAATCAATCGATTATTTTTAGTTTTGGAGAAAAATTAGAGTGAAGCAAAGATGTTTTTTATTTATAACTTTATTTGATTTCTTTATTGATTAGTTACATGATTGGATATCTATAGGGAACTATAAGGATGCGAGCAAGTTATGATCTCATGTAGTGAATTTACTCTATGTAGATGATGCCATCATAATTTGTACATCTACAAAAAGTATAAAAAATAAGTTTCAAATTTTAGATAATTTTTTTTTAATATTCTAGCTTACAAGTCAATTTAAAAAAAACAACATGATGATAGAGGGTACAAGAAATGAAAATTGCACTTTTAAATTTGGAATTAGAAATTTAGAAATAGGAAACTCCTTTAGATACTTAGGATTTAACTGTTTGAAAAACTATAGATGGGATAAATGTATTAAGAAGAGAATCAAATAAGGAATTAAGGCTCTATGTATAATTAAAAATAAATTTAAAACATCATGATTATAGGCTTGAAAGGTTAGAAGAAAATTTTTTAACAATGTTATTTGTCCTACAATGTTGTATAGATCTGTTATATGGGACTAGGCCTTAGTAGAAAAACATTTACAATCTATTGAAGAGGTGTAAAAATTAGATGAATTAAAGCTAAAAGTATAACACCTTATTCTATGTTACTTTNCTAGATACACATGTAAAATAGTTAAGAAGAAAATGCTTAAAAAGTTATGGTCAAAAGTAGAAGGTAAAAAATTTAACTTAGAGCATATTAGAGGTAATCAACTAGAGTGAGAAGTTTCTTATCTTACAAATAAAATCCTTATTGGATATTGAGCTTAATTATCAAGTTTTCTTTGTGATGTAGGAACACCTCTTTCGATTCCCCTATGCTTGTCCTACAAGTTGTTTTTGTAGGTTTCGCACTTGGAGAAGACCTAGACATGTGTGTCTAGTTTTTATGTGAGTTTTTGCTTTGAATTTTCATGATTAAGGTCCTTGGATGTTTTGGCATGTCTAGAGGTGTTTTTGGATCATTTTGATGAGTTCAAGGGGTTCTAGGATCTATGTAGACTTGTTGGAGGCATCCATCATGAAAATAAGCACTTTTGTTTTTTACACCTTTAGAAGAGATGTCTTCCCAAGAAGATAGACATCTTATTAGAGATTTATCCCCTGAGGTGTAGACATCTCTAGTCTACAGAAGACGTACCTAAGAGCAGGGCTTTCATAGCAAATGTTTCCTATGAAAGAGAGATGTCTCCCCTGAAGTGTTGATGTCTCCATTCTAGAGGAGATGTCTTCCAAAAATAGTGGATGTCTCTCCTAAGAACTGAGCTCTCATAAGAGACATCTACATGAAATAAGAGACATCTTTGTCAATTGGAATTTCAATTAGGAAACATCCAAAAGACATCAGTTCCATGTGGAAAACATCTAAGGGGGAAAATAGAAATCTTCCTATGGTTTTGGATCTTTATAATTATGTATGCCTTCATCCATGAGAAAGGAGGAGAGTTGGTATGCAAGGAGAACTAGACAAGAGAGATTGGATAAGCACATTGAATGAGTGCAATCGTTGACTATAGCTCCAAGATTAGCTTATGATGTGTTGATCTATGTGTTCTTTTCTCTTGTATCTCACTTGTGAGTTGAGATCTTAGTCATGAGTTGTGGGAGATATTTCTCTTGGTTGTGTCTTGCATTAAGAACAACCATTATGTGATTGTAGAGCCTCATGCTTTGCAATATCATTTTAGGGTGATAGACCTTTTGGATGCTTTTTGGTTGTGTGAATCCTATTGTAATATTTGAATAATTTAATTGAATATAGCTATTTTTCTTGTTTTTCTAGCAAATAAATTTATCTTTGCATAATATTTGGATTTAGCACATTGAAGGTGATTAATTTTGGGGTGAACATGCTCTAGTGTTATTGGTATTAAAGCCTAGTTTTATTGTTTCTTGGATTTTGGTTGAGGATTTTATCAATTTCAAATGGCACAAAAGAAGAAATAGGTGCAAGTTTTGAATCATGACATGGAGAGCATGATGTTAGCCTTCCAGATGATGGTTGCTTGATTGGATGAAATCAGCACAAAGGTAGATAGACAAGCTCCTCCTAGTTATATCCCGACACATGGAGGTGAAGAGCATGTACATTCAGATGAAGAAGTTTCATAGCTAGTTGGAGATGAAGTAGATGAAGAGGAAAATCAATCCAACTACAGAAGTGTAGGAAACCATTAGCCAAGGATTCCAATGGGAGGAAATCCTATTCCTCAAATTATAACTCTAAGGACTCAGATGGTGCTTAATACTTCTTCAAGTAAGCTAATGATGAAGATGAGGCTAGGATTTCTAGAGCATTTAGAAATGCTTCAAGACTTCCATATGTAGAGTTGAATACTTTCAATGGTGTAGATGGCACCAATTCTTTTGCAAGTTGGTTGAAGGCACTTAAGAAGCATTTTCTATTAGAAGAGGTATCAAATAATTTGAGGGTCCCTATTGCTGAATCTAGATTAGAAGGTATGGCTTCTACATGGTGGAAAAAGGAGTCCCATGATTATGAAAGATGAAATGGTTAGCCTATTAAAGATTGGGATCTGATGAAATACAGGTTAAAAAGAAAATTTGAACAACCTCATTAGAGATAAGAAACCATTATGAAGTTAAAATTCCTAAGGCAAGGTGAGAAGGATTCCAAAGAGTTTTATATCAAATTTTCTAATCTATTCCATCAAGATAAGGTAAACTAGGAGGAGTTTGGGAAATCTTCAATCGTTTTAGAAGGTCTCAAAATGATGTACCGGCAAGAGTTGTCCTTTTATGAGCCATAGAAACTTGATGATTCTTATGATTTAGCACTCAAAGCTCAGAAAAAATTATATGGATTTGGAAATAGGAGCAAGAAAACTTCTAAGGGAAAGGAGAAGGGATCTAGATTTGATAAGGGATCCAACTTCAAATTTAAAGACAAGGAGGGAAGCAAAGATAATAAGATTGAAGGAGGTGATGAGAAGGGTAAAACCAAGAAGGACCTAAGAAAGGGATGCAAGGGTCCAGGTAGTAGCCCATCAAAATTTTAGTGCTTTAAGTGTGGAGAACAAGGACATAAGCAATGGAAATATTTGGTTAACAAGGTAGCCAAAGGAAAAGATGTGCAAACCATAGAGATGGAGGAGGCATCAAGCCAAGCTCTTAAGAGAGGTAATCCTAATGCTCCAAAAATTGAGAATGTTTCTAAATTAAATTCTTGTGCATTCATGGGGAATGTGAATAGAGGATATCATCTTGATAGGAAATTGGCTTTTGGATTAGGACTAGTTGTTTGCATATTGGCGAATGAATTCATATTTTGATTTATGATGGAGCTTAAGAAAATGTTATTTCTTCTAAGGTAGTTCCTAGATTGGGTTTGGTAACTAATCCTCATCCAAGACCCTATAAGGTGCATCGGTTATCTAAATATTTTTCCTAAGAGGTGAAGGAACAATGTACTTTCAAATTTAAAATGTGAAGTTTTCATGATGTTGTGAGGTATGATGTGCTTTTAATAGATTGTGCTAATGTAATTCTTGGTTGACCTTGGAATTTTGACAATGATGTCTAGTTTGATGAAGCAAGAAATGTTTAGACTTGATGAAATCGATGATTTGATTCCTATGATAGCTGAACAAGTGAGGCAACAAATCCCACATAATGCTTTGTTAATCCTTCTAGGAAAGAGGGAATATGTTAATAAACATGATGAAACTAGTTTTGGTTTTGTTGTTATAACAACATTTGCTACTAACCATGATGATGTGTAGGTTGAACTTCCTATAGGTGTGCTAGGCTTGAAGTAGAAATTTCCAAAAGTATTCAAGGGAAAAGTGGATGAACTACCATAGATGAGAAATGTACAACATCAACTTGACTTCATTCCTAGTGCAACCATTACAAATGAGAGAGCTTATCGTATTGCACAAAATTAGAGGGATTAATTACAAAGGAAAGTAGAGTGATTAATTGCAAATGGCTTCATGAGGAAATCCATTTCACCTTGTGCAATTCCAATGGTGCTAGTGCTAAAGAAGAATAGAAATGAATGGACGATGTGGATTGATTCCATGATAGTGAATAGGATAATAGTAAGGTACAGGTTTCCTATTCCAAGGATGGATGATATCCTTTATGTCCTTACCAATGCTGAAATTTTTAGCAAAATTGATTTGAAGAGTCGATACCATCAAATTAGAATCAAGCTTGGTGATGAGTGAAAGATAATTTTCGAAACACCAAATGGATTATTTGAGTGGTTGGTGATGCCATTTGGGCTCATGAATGCACTTGGTATGTTTATGAGGTTGATGCATGATGTATTAAAGGACTTGATTGGTAAGTGTTGTATTATATTTTTTGACAATATTTTGGTGTATAGCTCTAATGAGGAAGAGCACTTGGCTCACTTGAGGATGGTGTGCCTGAAGTTGCAAGAGGCATAGTTTATGATCAATGTAAGAAAATTCATTTCTTCAAGATGGAAATCACATATTTGGGGCATGTGATTTCTAAAAAATCATATTCAAATAGAAGCTATCAAGGTTAAGGCTATAAGGAATTGGCCAACTCCTAAGAATGTTGAGGAGGTGAGATCATTCCTTAGTTTAGTAGGTTTTTGTAGATGGTTCATAAAACAATTTAGTGGTATTTTGTAGCCTATGTTTACTTTGTTGAAGAAAAATAAGGAATTTAGATGGGATAATGAAACCCAAGGGAGATTTGACTTTTTGAAAGAAAAGATTACTACTAAACTAGTACCTGCAATTCCAGATTTTCATAAGGTTTTTCATGTGGAGGTGGATGCAAGTGGACTTGCCATTGGTTTGGTACTTTAACAAGAAGGTAGGCCTATTTCTTTATTTTTTAAATAGTTGAATGAGTCAAGGAAAAAATATAGTGTATATGAGAAAGAATTGTACACTATTCTTCAAGAAATCAAGCATTGAAGGCATTACTTGTTGTCCAAAGAATTCACCTTGATGACATAGCAAAAAGCACTTTAATTTCTGAACTCATAAAAGATGTTGAGTGTAAAGTACATGAAATGGGTTGCACAATTATAAGATTTTAATTTTTTGTTGAAGAAAAAAAGTGGAAAAACCAATGTGGTAGCTAATGCATTATCTAGGGTGCATGTGGTTACTTTCAACATACCTCATGTGGAAGGTATGGATGATATTGCTTCTTTATATGAGCATGCTAATGATTTTGGATGGTTTGGAGGAGTCTCAAGGAGTCATTGATGAATAGGATAGACCAATGGAGGGACTATCATATTCAAGATAAACTATTATTTAACAACGAAGATGTATGTATTCCTAATTATGATTTTAGGAAGAATATTTTGTTTGAAAAGCATTGTAGTGGCATTGCAGGTCACATGGGTAGGGATAAAACATTGGAACTTGAGGGTAGGCACTATTTTTGGCCTGGTATTACAATTGAAGTTTCAAAATCTATGAAGTAATTCTTGACATTTTAGAAGTTCAAAGGAGGTAAAGGTATGGATGGAAACTATATTTCTTTACCTATTCCCAAAGGTTCATTGGAAAGTATGATAATGGAGTTTTGAGTGGTATTCTGGAGACCAAGACTGGGTACAATGTAATTTTTGTTATTGTGGATAGGTTCTCCAAGGTTACACATTTTATTCCATGCAAGAAGGTGAGTGATGCCTCTCATGTTGCAAATTTATTTTTCCAACAAGTTATAAAGTTGCATGGTATTCCTTTGAATAGTGTTAGTGATAGAGACTCCAAGTTTTTAAGTCATTTTTGGAGGTCCCTTTGGAAGATTTTAGGGATAAATTTGAATTCTCCTAGTGCATATCATCGATAATTTGATGGCCAAATGAATGTGGTAAATAAATCCTTGCTAAACATATTGATATGTTTATGTGATGGATAGTCAAATAGCTAGAAAAACTTGTTGTATCATACTAAAGTTTCATATAATAATGCTTTTCATATTGCTATTGGAAAAAGCTCATTTTAGGTGAACTATGGATTTTTTCCAAAGATGGTGGACACTTTGAATTGCATTAATGGTGAAGCTCAACTTAGTGTTGATTTTGTGCAAGATATGAGGGATCTCCATGCACAAGTATAATTAAATCTTAAGAAGAAGGATGAAGAGAGAGTCCTCAAGAGGAATGAGGACAAACAAAATCCTAATTTTGCTGTTGATGACTTGGTTTAGTTTGGAAAGCAACAATGAGTCAAGCGTTCAATGGAGAAGAAGGCAATTTTACTCAAACAGACGGAAGCTTCTTGGACACAGGGAGTCAAGAGGCATGAATATTTGATCCATTGGGATGATCAATCCATTGATGATGTGGTATGGGTCCATGAACCCAAACTTGTTGAGTGGAGGATCACTTCTACCCCTACTCCCCTGTTCACATGAGCTCACTTTTTAAAGGGTGGAAGAGTTGGTGTAGGAACACCTCTTTTGATTTCCTTGTGCTTGTTCTATAAGTTGTTTTTGTAAGTTTCGTTCTTAGTGAAGACTTGGAGACATGTGCCTAGTTTCTGTTTGTGTTTTTATGTTGAATTTTTATTATGAATATTCTTAGATGTTTTGGCTCATTTTGATGAGTTTAGGGGCTGCTAGGATATATGGGGAATTTTTGAAAGGAATTTGGAGGCTTCTGGCATCAAAACAAGAATTTTTGTTTTTGGCACCTTGAAAAGAGACGTCTCTCCAAAAAGATAGACATCTTCTTAGAGATGTATCTCCTAAAGTGTAGATGTCTCTAGTCTAGAGAGGACATCTATAAAAAATAGTAGATTTCTCTCTTGAGAATATGGCTTTCATAGAAGACATCTCCTCTAAAAGGTAGAAGTCTTCTCAGAGATGTCTCCCTTGAAGTATAGATGTCTCCATTCTAGAAGAGACATCTCCCAAAAATAGTAGATGTCTCTCCTGAGAATAGAGCTCTCATAGGAGACATCTATATGAAACAAGAGATGTATTTGTTAGTGAAGAAAAAAATATTTCATGTGGAATTTAAATTGAGAAACATCAAAAAGACTCTAGATCCATGTGGGAAACATCTAGGGAGGTAAATAGATAGCTTCCTAGGGTTTTGTATCATTATAATTGTGTGTGCCTTCATCCATGAGATAAAATAAAAGTTGGTATGCAAGGAGAACTGGATAAGAGAGATTGTGTGAGCACATTGGATGACTGCAAAAGGTGATTGCAGCTCCAAGATTAGCTTGTGGTATGTTGAATTATGTGTTCTATTCTCTTGTATCTCAATTCTAAGTTGAGATCTCAGTCCTAGGTTGTGAAAGAGATTTCTCTTAGTTGTGTTTTGCATTGAGAAAAACCATTGTGTGATTGTAGAGCCTCATGTTCTACAATATCAGTTGAGTGTCATAGGCTTTTTCGATGCTTGTGGGTTGTGTGAACCCTATTGTAATCTTCAAAGAATTTAATTGAAGATAGCTAGTTTTCTAGTTTTTCTAGCAAATAAATTTGTCTTTAGATAATTTCGGGATTTAGAGCATTGAGTGTTATTAATTGTGAAGTTAACTTCTTCTAGATTAAGTTCACATTAACTCAAGATAAAAAGTGGAAGATATATTAACCTCTCTTAAGAGAACTACACATGTAGATTATGTGGGTCAATAGCTCTTGAGGATGAAAAGCATGTTTTTTTTAATTATTCTTTAACTCAATATCTATGAAAAAAGTATATCATTGTAACAAAAACTTTGTATGATCTATTTTTGTTACATCTATTTGTGCTTAGTCACTTTGTTAAATCTATATTTAGTTTCTATGAGATGAATGCACTATTTATTAAATAGACTATTTTTTATCTCTATATGTAATAAAATCTTCAATATTAATTTTAGAATGTAAACAAACTATGAATTTTTAGCACTTATATTTTATTATTTCCTTTCATAGTATGGGTATTATAAATGCTTTACAAATTCCAAGCTTTTTACACTAGTCATTGGTGTTTAAAAGTTGGTTAAAAATTGAGAGTGAATAGATATAAAAGACAAAAAATACTACAATGATCATCTTTAGCCTTGGAAAAAGCATAGCTTCAAGCCTCTATTTTTTAGATTGAAATAAATTCAGTTCTTTTGTTCTTTGAGGTTTGATCCTTTCCAAGGAAATGAAAACAAAATTAGCAATGTTGATCCAATGGTTTTAGTTTTCAAGTAAAGAAAACTTCCCCTCTAAGAAATTATAGTAAATTGTAGGATTCACATCTCCTTTAATTACAGACTTTGAATATATTGTAGTATTAGAGCCAAATTATTCCATTTTCTTATGGACTATACATGATATGACAAAAGCATATTCCTACTGTGCACTCATGTAACTTTTTATCTTTCTCCTTTGTAATGTAAAATTTTTATTTATTTTTTAAAAAAAGGATTAAAATGCAAGTTATATTAACAAAAAATATATAATAAAAAGTAAAAATATAAATTCATAGAGCATAGCCTAATGGATCCAAAAAAATTATCAAAACTAATGATAGATAATGTTTTGGTGGGCTAGAATGTTGCAACTATGACAATGCAACTCATAATACAATGTTTAAGCTACAAAGAAGTAGTTCAAGTTTGTACCTATAAATATAGGCCACCTACCACATTAATGACATATGTGAATATAGTATATTATGAAATTCTTACAATTTATTATTCATTTCTTAAGTCTTAGTAATAGTTTATGACTGCCCATAACATGAAATTGAGTTGATTGCAGGGAATCTTATTAGAGTGACATTGTACCTAAGCATAATCTATGATTGGTAAGAAGATTAAGATTAATTAATATCCATTGCAATACTATAACTTAGTTTAATATTTCCTTTAAGTTTACCTTTATTGTCATTTAATTTTATGATCACTTAGATAATAATTTACTTTACAAACACATGATAGACATAGTGAAATGAGTGCAACCACTTTGAGCATAAACACATGGTTCACTTAGTAATCCTAGTAATAGTATCACTTAGTTTGTTAAGTAGTGAAACATTTGATAATCTTGCTAGTGAATGTATATGCTCAAGACATATACAATAAGTGGGATTGAACACTCATTATCTTAGGCTAAAATAGAGTTGACTTCAGTACATACTAGATTAGTTAAAATAGTTTTGATATTTTAATATTGTCTAATAACGACTATCATAAAATCAATTATCATGTGACTTTACTAAAATCCACTATGATTATAGTGGCAAGATATAAGCCTCTAATTACATGATTAGATACCTAGAAATCGTATAGTTTAGTCTAAAAATTATGACATGATCTCTCACAATGCTTATAGACCGTATGGTTGGAAGCTAAAAACTCTTATTGCTCATCGTTGAAGTTGTTATCCTTGACTAGTGCTAATATTTTAGATTACTTAATATCATAAATGGTCACTATTAAAAACCTATCAATTCATATTTTATTAAGTCACAAACACATTAATCTAACATTTATGCTTCTTATAGAGCATATTTTCCACTTGCTGATAATGCTTCAAGGATTAATAATAAGATAAGTAGGCATAATGATGATAAGTGATACCAAGTAAAGTTGATTTACTAGCATTAAGATCCCTACCAAGAAAAATAGATAAGATCAAGGGTCTTACAAGGTGATATTATATTACTACCTAATCAAGCAACTTCATTAATGCTTCTACTACATTAAAAAAATTTGGACTAGAAGTTACTATAAATGAGTACATAGTAGTTGATGAAATGTCTAGAATTATTAATCCTTAGATGTTTAACTTTGAAAATATCATTTCATAGAGACTCACTATGAAGCTACTAAGGGAAAAGAAACCACCATCCCATTAACAGAACAACCTAAAAAAAAGGATACTTTGTACCATTTAACGAGATTCCAATGTCAGAATCCTCCCCCTCCCCTATTAGTTATAGAAGAGACACGAAACTTGTGGCTATACTTTACTTTAGCAAATAACCAAGAAAGAGGGAGAATAGGATCCAACATAAGGAATAACTCTAGCCTTACGTCCTTTAACAAACCATCAAGAGATAATCAAAAGAATCATGAAAGTAGAGCAAGCTAGCATGGCTTTTCGAGGTCTTCATCCTCTTCATCATCCTTTTTGTTAAGCTCTAATGAGGATGAGTGTAGGCAAGGAGGAAAAGGCTAGGATAGACAACCTAGTAGAGATGATTGAAAAAATTATAATAGATAACATGTTAGAAATAAAAATGGAGGTNACATTCCACTAAATCAATTGAGTCTATTCCCAAATTTTTGTATCCACATGGGAGATGCCCTAGATGATAGCCTCTTAAAACATATTTTAAAAGGGTGTTGTTTGTAACCGAATTTCATGCATTAACACACCCTTGAATTTGCTTTCTCAAATTAGATAACTATAAACATGTTTAGTTCTTATCATTAAACAATTCCAAAATGGTACTCTATTTGCAAATGAAGTTTGGTCCAAAGATCCATCTCCATTTTCTACTTTCTTCATTAGTATCCTTGATAGTAACTTGAAATTTTACTAATTATTCTCAATATTTTGCAGATGCAAGAATCATAAA
>MNCI01014802.1:91259-147638 GCA_015680685.1 Gnetum montanum | reverse complement strand
TGTCCAGCCATGTTGTATGAGGAGGCCCCTTGTTGGGTTACGACAGTGAAAGGGGGCGCATGCATTTGGATATGCGGGATGTAGTGGGCAGGTGTGGACACAGGTATAACGTGTGGCATTCTTACCACTTGGGACTAGGCTTGGAACGTTACCCCTAGGTTGCTGTGAGGGGGCAGTGCTTGTGAGGATGAACCTGCAAGTGTAAAAGGGAAGGCATTAGGCAAAGGGTAGCCCTGGGGAGGGATTTGAGCTGACGCGGATGTTTCTTGTAACAGTGCTTGGGTGTGGTCAGAGGTAATGGATTGGAGGGGTATGGTCTCCCCTACGTCCGGGTTAAATATGGGGTTCACGTGGTTATGTGGACTGAGAGTATGATAGGAGTCTTCATGCTCGGATTGCGCAGCGAATTCGTCCTCTTCATCCCTTTGTGGTTCTACCGTAACCTGATCTAACGATTGGCTCCTGTGTAGAAGGAGCTGTGTAAAGAGCTCCGAGAATTACTCTGGAATGGGGATTACGTCGTACGGGGAAGGGATGAATTCATACCCCCCTCTGTAAAAGATCTCAAATTGCCTTTTTACTTCCATCTCAGCCTGGTCTACTGCCAGGCCAGCTTGTATCTTAATGCAAATGAAGTTATACTCGTCTTGGCTTATGATGTTAGCAGCAGGGTCTCTCCCTTGCAACCTCAACGATCGACGGGGCCCCATTGTGGATTGCCCTCCCATATGTTGTGTGGTGGATTGCTGGGCAGCTGTTGCATCTGAGATGTTAACGTTCTGGGTAGTAGCAGCAGTGATGTTGATGGGATTCATGATTATAAAGGATTTGAGTGTGTGGAATTGATATGGATAACGGTGTATGCGGTGGCGTAGACGAGTCTACAGGCTAAGTATCCGGCGTAAACGCTGGCGTAAGCGTGTAGCATATACGCTGGGGTTTGTCTGCAGCGTAAACGCTGGCGTAAGCGTGTAGCGTGTCCANGCTAAGTATGCAGCGTAAACGCTGGCGTAAGCGTGCAGGCGTAAGCGTGCAGCGTATACGCTGGGGTATGCAGCGTAGACGCTGGCGTAAGTGTGCAGCGTATACGCTAGGGTTTGTGCAGCGTAAACGCTGGAGTCGACAGCGTAGACGCTGAGTCTGGTTTTAAAAAAAAAGGCAACGAGGACGCTGATGAACGTGAAGCCTGTTTAGTGGAGGGCCCTCCTTCTAGCACCAAAAAACTGTGCTGACCGAAATCGTCGGTGCGAGGCTGGAACGTTACAAGCACCGAAAGATCTGTGGACGAGCACGGTTGACCCTGCCTCTGCTTGAGGGCAAGCTGGAGTGGACGAAGGCAGAGTGCCTTGAATGGTCCGCACGCGGATCAAACAAGGACTTCCCCGAGCGCCACCGAAGTGTTACACGCTGGGTTATGGTGTAAAAAAGGGCGTAAACGACGACACAGGCAGACAGCGTAAGCGTAGAGCGTAAACAACTTCGAGCGTGAACAGCGTAAACAGAGATAGGCCCAGCGTAAGCGTATATGGGTGTAGACAGCGTAAAGTACAAAGGGCGTGAACAAATGCAAACAGCGTAAACAGTGGGCGTACACGGACGCTGCCGGAGCGTAAATGCAAGAAGGCGTAAGCGGAGCGTGGGCCAAATTGACGTAAAACTGCAAAACTTGAACCAAGCGTAAACAGCGGGCGTCCACGGACGCAAACGGAGCGTGGAGCGCAAACGCAAACAGCCGTAAACGAGGCGCGGGCCAAATTAACATAAAACTGTAAAAGGACTTGCAACAAGCGTAAACAATGGATTATAGAGTTAAAATGTTGTGCACCGGTCTAACGTAGTTATGTAGGGACACAAGGCGGACGTAAAGCCCCGGTGGACGGAGGGATGTAGGCGGCTGACACGGTAGGCAAAGTGCGGACTGTGCTTAGCGTGCAGCATGCAGGGCTTCCAGCGTAAGCGTAAGAGTAGAGGGTTTTAGCAGCGTAATTGCTCTGTGTCGGCTCTAGTAAATTTCTGCGGCCCGGTAAATGTGGAAAATTGGGCTATTTATAGGGATAGGGTTACCGGGAAAAGCGGACGGGGAGACACATGGCGTGTAGACAGGGCGTTACAATTTAGAAACATGATATACGCCGGGCGTAGACGGATAGATACTGGCATATACGCTGGGGCGTATACGCTGGTGAATGTTGGGCGTATACGTCGAAGGATGTCCACTTGCTTCAATCCTTGCTCTTCGGTGTAATCTTCATGTTGCCATTGGAAGTCCTGTCGTCGAGCGTGTACCTCTGCCGTACCGGGGCATGTTCGCTGGAGAGCTGGGCGTAGACGCTGGGTGTGAACGCTGGGCGTAGACGCTGGGCGTGAACGCTGGGCGTAGACGCTGGGCGTGCACGCTGGCACAACACTTAAAACAGATGTTTCGACTTCCAAGATTGGCCTGTGGGTCATGGGGATCTGCTTCTTGTCGGACAGATGCTAAACTCACAGATTTTTGTGGTGTTTCAAAGATCCCATACACTATGGAACTAGAACCATTGGAATTGAAGGCCCTACTTGCAATATTGGAATATGCATTTTTAAATAAGAAGAAGCCAATAATAATCAATGATAATTTGAAAGAAGAACATGAGAGGAAGTTTTTGGAAGTGATTAACAAATGGTCTACTGCATTTGCGTGGTCTTACAATGAGATCATGGGAATTGATTCAAGAATTTGTCAACACCAAATATATACTAACTCTCCAATCAAAGCATGATGCCAACCCCAACAAAGGCTTACTTTGAAACTAAAAGAAGTAGTTAAGTAAGAGTTGGAGAAATTGCTAAAGGTTGGATTCATCTATCCTATTGCAAATAGTGAATGGATCAGTCCTTTATTGATTATTCCATAGAAGGGGGGAAATGGTGAGTCAACATTAACTTCTAGATCTTGAATGCTATTACATTCAAGGATCACTTTCCTCTACCATTTTTTGATCAAGTCTTGGACACCATTGCAAGACATGAATATTATAGCTTTCTAGATGGATATAGTGGATACAATCAAATTTGCATTACACGTAAGGACCAAGAGAAAAAAATGTTCACTAGTTTATGGGGAATGTTTTTCTACAAGTAGATTCCCTTGGATCTTTGCAATGCACTAACTACCTTCTAGAGACTTGTATTAAGCATCTTCTAGAAGCAAATAGGAAATGGTGTAGAAGTATTTATGGATGATTTTTCAACATATGGGCTAGATTTTGAGCAAGCATTGGATTAGTTGGAGCATGTACTGAAAAGATGTGTTGAAACCAATCTTAAGCTCAACTAAAAGAAAAACCATCTCATGTTTTAGGATAGTATAGTGTTAGGACATAAAATCTTCAAAAAAGGTATTGAGGTAGATTCTGAAAAGATTAGAGTCATACAGAATATCACTCAAAAGTTATAGATAGTGAAAGATGTGAGATCATTCTTAGGCTACATGGGATATTATAGAAGATTCATAGAAAATATTTCAAAAATAGCAAAATTGCTCTTGGAATTCACAAAGAAGGATGCACCCTTTGAATGGATAGTCATGAGAAAAGGCATTTGAAGCCCTAAAATAGAAACTAGTGGAGACACCAATCCTTCAAGCTTTATATTGGTCTAGACCTTTTCACATCATGATTGATCCTTCCAACTATGCACTTAGTGTAGTACTAACATAATTAGATGATTAAAAGAGACCTTACTATATACACTGTACTAGCTGGAGCATCACTAGAGCACACTTAACCAACACCATAATAGAAAAGAAGCTGATGGCCAAGATGTATGCACTTAAAAAGTTCAGACATTGTGGGCTTGGGTATCAAATTTATGTCCATACTAATTATAGTTCCATCCGATTTCTTATGAACAAAAAAGTGGTTAGTCCTATGGCTTGTCATCCTACAAGAAGTCAACATCATGATGATCAATAAAAAGGGAACATAAAATGTAGTAGTCAATCATCCATCAAGGCTAAAATGGAACTTCGAAGATCAAGTAGATCCTTTATTAGACTGATTTCTTGATGATGATTTGTTTATCAAAATAGTACATGCTGTAAGTGCAATAGGGAAGCCATGGACTGTAGAATATCTACCTTATCTATCAACATAAGAGCTTCTTACTGAATGGATTAAGAAACAATGAGAACAATTCCTTCACAAAGCAAAAATATATATGGAAATTAATGAAAATATATACAAGATCTATGTAGATGGGTTCATCAGATGGTATGTGCCAGAATGTGACCAATAGAGAGTCTTACAAGATGCTCATGAAGGCCCATGTGGTGGCCACTGTGTAGGGTGTAGAATGGCACTCAAGCTAATGATTGTAGGATACTTTTGGCCTACCTTATTTAGGGATGCCAACACTTTTGCATAATCTTATAAGCAATGTGAAAGAGATGGAGGAATTATGGTCAGCTATGAAGGACCACAACACTAGATATAGCCACTTGAACTTTTTGACATATGGAAAATTGATTTTATGGGATCCATAACACTAATGTTGAATGGAACAGGATACATAATTGTGACTATGGATTATTGTATGAAGTGGGTAGAGGCAACAATAGTTAAAGATTGTACAACAAAGATAGCTACCAAATTTTTTCAAAAACATGTGGTGAATAGATTTGGAGTACAAAGAATGCTCATATTAGATAATGAGACTCACTTTATTGGTGCTATGCTTAAAAAGATCATGCAACAACTTGGGGTGATTCATAAGCTAACAACACCATATCATCCTCAAGAAAATGGCCAAACTGAAGTTACTAACTAGGAAATTACTAAGATACTTACTAGCATGGTTAGTAGGTTTAGAAAGGATTGGAGCACTAAACTGAATGATGTTCTATGGGCCTACAGGACATCATAGAAATCGCCTATAAGGTATTAACCATATGATTTAGTTTATGACAAGTTGCCAACACTCCCAATCCAAGTAGAGCTCCACACCCTAGCTACTATTAGTGAAGTTGACCTTGACTTGAGCTTAGCCCAATGATAATGCATCATGAATTAAAACCTTTTAGATGAGAATAGGCTTGTAGTACTAATGAGCAGAAGTTCATAAACATTACCCCAAACTTCAACATGATACATGAATAAGGCACATAACTATACAACCAAGTGATAGGATCCTTTACTATAAGCTTAATCATCTACCCCAAAAAGCTAAATTTTAGATGCTTTGCGAGGGACCAAGCATTATTCAAGCTACTTATCCACCTGGTACTTTACATATCTACCATCCATCTAATCCACATAAGCTCATTCTTGTCAATATCCAACAAGTCAAATTCTATTACGAATATTCCAAGGAGTCCACCCAATCTACCCAACCATCTTCTACTTGTTCTATCTTCCGTTTAACTAATCCTAATGATAGTCATGGGGGTGTCAATATGGAACTATAGGTACTTTACTGAATTTTTCATTTTCTTTACATTTTTCACATTCTTTGCTAATTTTTCATTCTTTTATATTTTTTTCATTTCTTAAATTTGTGATATTCTTTAGCATCTTTCAATTTCTTAATGCTTTTTCATATTCTTTGACATTCTTCATTCTTTACATTTTTTTGAGTTTTTGCTATCTTTTTCATACTTTGTTTTCATTTCCTTTATAAATAATTTTGAGTGCTAATAAAACACATTAAGAATAAGGCAAGATGTAGTCCAATAAGATGAAGATTTCTCTGTGTTATTAAGTCATAAGGGACTAATTATTTGAATAGTGAGATCACAACATTCATCCATTCATTCCATTAATAAGAGGTTCTTACCATGGCCATAATGATATTCTTTTTCCATCATAAAACTAAGAATAAATTGGTAATCATTATGCCTGGACCAAAAAGTGAAGGACCAAGTGGGAATGTAAAGGATGTGACCTCAATAGGTTTTGTTGATTCTCTTGGATCACCACTATAAGTTATATTTGGTTGCTTAGGTTTTATTATATCCTTGTAGATCTACCAAAAAATATGAGTAAGAGTATAATAAGTGCTACCTTACCATGTCACTAGAAAGATATGTTACCCATGCTTGAAGGTAGTCCTTTAGTAAGACTAACACAGATAAAAATAAAGCTCATGCATAGAATAAATTTCTAGGGGTTCCACTAGAAAGACATGTAGCCCATGCTTGAAGGTAGGCAACTTCTCAGGAATCTAAAAAATAAAAGTGCAATGAATAAACTCCTCAATTGGAAAATACACCAAGTGATGATACTCCTTTCAAAAATGGTAGTCTTACAGTCATAATTCCATGTGATAAAACAATTTGATGTTATTGGAATGTGGTTTGGACTTGCTTTGAATCTTGCATAGAAAGGCTAATTAATGAGTGGCGAGGTACCCCTACACCCAACCATACAAATCATAAAGCATTGATGCACGATCTAGTTGAAGTCCATGGACTTTATTGTTTTTGGTGCACTAGTCTTCTAGGAAGTGAATCTTGTCTTAAGGTCAATTGTTGTCTTCCCAATTATACTTATGATGTAGATTGGTATGGTTAAGTGTAACTGAAGCATATGATTTTTATCTTTTTGTGTTTTATGATTTTGGTATTCAAAGGAAGATAAAAGTAATTGGGTTAACTAATTTAAATTAACTAAGTAACTAGCATCTAAATAATCCTAACATAAGCATCTGGTCCCACTTTCCGTGCATGTCCTGAACCCATGTATCCACTGTTGGGCAACCAAGCATTACGCTACTAGGTGTACCAAGCAATAATGCTATTGGGATTACCAAGCAAATACATGTTATGCTTGAAGCGATCACACTTATGTGTGTAATCTATCTTGCTTAATTGCTTCATTAACTTAATTACTAGAAACACTTAATAAATAATTGAAAGCATTGAATAAATAATAAAAACATCAAATGCACAAATAAAATATTTAATCTATCCAGAATGCTACAAGGTTTATTATAAATCTCATCTTTATTACTGCACACATTGTCATGCTCAGATACAACAATGCTTGAATAAAGATCCGTACACTCAAAGACTCTTGCTGCGAGCACTTGAGAGGAAAATTCTAACTTTCAAATGAAAAAACTGCAAGAGCTTCATTGCAATTACAATCTCTAATGCCATAAATGTAGTTGGTAGATGTGTATTCATAGTTGAAAACAGATACTGTGTTGACGAGGCCTTGTCAATGCATGATACAATGCATCGACGAGGCCTCATTGATGAGGTCCAATTGATGAGGCTACGTTGACGAGGCCTTATCAATGCAACCAACCAAATTGTGACTCATCACTAATGATTACTTTAACCACTAATTGATGAGTGGTGGAGTATCCAACATCCAACCATACAAGATATGAGCGTTCATGTGCAATCCCGGTAGAACACCACAAATAAGGCAATGTGATTATACTAGTAATTAGTTAGCATTCGCAATCATTGTCTTCCCACATGAGTTAGTAAAATTAATGCATATGGTTTAACTCATGGTGAGGTATATGATAATTGATGTTGAATTGGGAATTATGCTTCTAATAATCATGAAGTAAAAGTAAAAGTTTCTAAATCTAAGTAACAATAAAACAAATCTAAACTAGCCTATGCGATGAGTAACTGGTCCGAATCTTTTGATCACACCTTGGACTTCATGCAACTACTACTAGGATTGCCAAGTACTACACTTTTGGGGCTACCAAGTAAGAAAACTACTGGGTTACCAAGTAGTTACACTTACGTGCTCGAGATTAGTTGTACTCATTTTGCTTAATGACATTAAAAGTAAATTGTAAGTAATTGTAAACAATAACAATAGTAAATAGTAAACTAATTGGAAACATAAATAAAACTAAGTGTTGCTGCAATGATGTAGAGTAATCTCAATCTTTATTGCTGGTCATGTAATGTGTTCAAGTACATCATACTCAAATAAAGATTTTATTCAATTACAAAACATCACATTATGGGCACACACTGCTAAGTACTGAATTTAAGAAAATAAATTGAAAAATTTATGTTACTAGGCTATCAAATCTTTTGCAGATCCGTGCACCCAAGTGTTGCTTATATAGGCTGGCATGCATCCCGTGATATCATGTATACAATAACATATGCTGAGATACGACAATGTATCTACAACATTGTAGATACAATATCATAACTATGATATTGTTGCCTCAAAATTTTTGGATTTATCACTAATAAAACATAAGAATTTATTATGCCTATGGTAAGATGCCTCACACCCTGATTTATACAAGTCCTTCTAAGTCCATTTCATCTCACTATATGAATAATCATAACTTATGATTTTGTGTAACATAACATAATTTTCCAAACTTGGTGATACTAACATGTATGTTTTGCTAAACAAGTATGCATTATATTCAACTCCTTGAGTTCCTAAGGACAATTTTAGACATGGTTATACAAGGGCACTAAGGGCTAGAGCTTGCTTTGGGTAGGATCTGCTTGTATAACTGTTGTATCTTATAGCTAGCAAGCAATTCCACATCATATTAAGTCTTCCAACAATAATAAATATCAATAAAAACTTCCCTTAACATTTAAACTATTTGTTCCAACAACATAAATTCATTTCCCATCTTGTCCATCTTACCAACATCTAATGAACTTTCATAGCCTGAGATTCCTTCTTAATGAACTTTCTATGCCAAATTTTTGAAAAATGTGCATCATTCATAGCCCAAAATCCTCTAAACATGTTCCATACCTTTAAAACATTCAAAATGACTCATTTTTGTTCATAAGACCTTAATGGAAAATTAAAAAAATTTTCCTTTGATATTGAATTTCTAATATCAGAGTCCCTATGATATTGGATCTTCGATATCACAATCCACAAAAACTATATATACATGGGAACTTAGAAATTTTTTTTCATTTTTCACTTTTAAAGCCAAGGGAATTTTTGCCATTTTTACTTCTAAGTTCTAAGCTTTAACCTTCTAACTTCCAACACACATAACTCCATACTCACAACTTAGATTTTTGTGCTTGTTACAATTTGAGTTAGAATTTTTTAATGTCTAGAGGATATTATAAGGGTAAGTATGAAGGAAAAATTGAAATTTTTTAACAAAAATCAATTACATTAATGCTAGAAACACTTAAATAATCCTCTTAATGAACCATATTGGCCATTATGAGCCATAAACAAGAAAAAAATGGACAAATGTGAAGGTTTATAAGAAAATTAATACCCATGAGTGTTCTTTTTAAAAATTTTTCTAACTTTGAAATCATAATAAGTTAATAATTTAATCTAATTAAAGGTATGAGAAAGGAAAGAAGTTATCAAAACTCAAAGAAAAAATTTTAATAATTCCTAAGTCCTTAATGATTGTACATGGCCTCAAAGAGAGGAGCAATAGGAGGATCCTCATAGCCTGTAAGGAAAAGACCATGCGGCTAAGGGAGAGGCCAAATTGAAGAACAAGAACTGCAAGTAGAACATGTAGAGAAAAAGGCTCAATCTTTCAGCATCCATCAAGAAACTCCAGCTACAAGGCAGAGGAACCACAGACACAGGGATAGCGCCTCACATTGTCACAAGAATGCTTCCAAATCATCTAAGGGGAGATGTTGCTGAACACAGTAATTGTGGAGTTGAACTTTAGTCCATTTATGGAATTTATTCTAGAAGTAGTAAGGACACAACTTTAAGCATCACTATTATGGCCCATACTTTCAAATAGTTGCAAATGGTATTTAGGGGAGACCTACCAATTCTGGCACAACAAAGAAGAAGATGTAATGATCAATATTAAGGGAGTCTCCATTTCATACTTAGTTAAGGTGATAGCTGAAGCCTTAAATGTGCCCCATGTAGGGGAAAAAGTAACACATTTATCCATAAGATAGAACATAGAAACTAGAAAACTATTGTTAAAAAGGACATATGGCAAAGAAGATAAGGAGTATAATGAGCTAACTCTAGAAGAAAGAATCTATTTTAAAATTGGTACATATAATCTATTTTCCAAAAAAATGATTGAACATTCCATTCACATATGTAGCCAGATGAAGTGAGATCCTAATGAAAAAGTGTAATGCAAACCTCACACAACTCTATTTCATGGAGATTGAAAGGTGGTTCAAAGAAAAGAAGGCAGGGAAGTTGATATTTCCATTCCCTTGCCTAATTAGAAGTTGTGAAAATGTGCTAGAATCCTAGGGTACACCAATGACATCCTTAGGAAAGCTTAGAATGCCTCATATGTTGAAATGCTCAAGCCAACATCACCAAAGAAAGATCAAGTGAAAGAACAAATAGACACTGGGGAAATGACATAGACTATTGAACAACAGTAAGCAAGACCTAGTGGTCAGTAGCAAGAGCAGTAGCAGTAGTAAGAGCAGAAGTAATAGCAAGAACAATAGTAGCAACAAATTTCACCACTACTGTCATCAGATTATAGGCCATCCATGAGTCATTTGCAGCAAATCACAGAGACTACTAGTTGGGAAACACGTGAGGAGGCCAACCTCTACATCATTATTAATATCATCATTCAACCCATAGTTTTCACAGATGCTGCAAGTGGAAAAATATCATTACAATTAGGAGGAGAGGCCCAATGATCATAATAGATTTTTGGAACTACTACATCATTCCAAATGGTGCTTGAAATAGGAGAAGAAGCCATAGTTATGATTATGCAGCACCAGGATACAGTAGGAATAGTAGAAGTGATCACAGATCACATCAAGGAATCCTTTAACATACCTGTTGTGTTTCCAGTTGATGTAACTAGAGCAATGGATGCTTAAATGCTAGCTAGTACCTCAATGACTCTTGTTGATCATGGGGATGTGGTAGATCGACTGCTGTAAACTGGGCAAGTAATGACAACTCTTTTTGACATTCCAAGTGATGTCACTATAGTACAGTTAGAGTTAATAGCAACCAGGGGTAAGTTGGTCATGGAAAAAAATAGGGCCAAGCATGTAAAAAATGAACTTCTCATAGTACAAGAAGAGCTTGCAACCTTGAAGGCCAAATGTAAAGATCCTACTCAATATGTTGCACTTGACCAACTAGAGCAATTCAGAATAGAATATATGAATTGCCTAATAAGAAAAATAAAGAGATAGCAAATGAGAAGGAGTAAGTGGTGTGAGAAGGAGAAAGTGGCACAGACATATGTACATGTTAAGGCACTCATTGCAATAGAAGAAGAAAATAAACAACTTGCTACAGATACCACTAGGTTGACTACTATAGAAAAGCAAAAGAACATTCTTGAGGAGAGCATCCATCAATTGAGAGAACAACTGATGAGAGTCAACTAGGATATGAACCACTTAGCAAAAGAAAATAGAACCCTCTCAGTGGAGGAGGTACACATAATTAGACAAAAATTAGCCATTTAAATTAGCATGTGACATAATGAAGCTAAGAAGCACGAAAGGCTTAAGTAACACTTCTGTTATCAGGTGGGCATGTATAAATAGATTAATGAAAAGAAAATCTAGATGGAAAAATCCCAAATTAATTCCATATCAGCACAAAATCTAGACTGGAAACCCATCTTGGATAGTTATGCTCATGTCCAACAAGTGAAAACTAAAAACAAAGACTTGTAGATAGAAGATCTAAAAGAGTACATGGGGTTAGCTAACCTTTGCTATGTTAACCTGGCCATGTTAACAGTAGAAAGACTTGAAATGAGCTCAAATAGAAAATAGAAACCATGTACACATTGTATGAAAAAAAAATTTGTGGATCAAAACGATGCTCTATAGAAACTTTAGGTGGAAAACTCTAAATTGGAAATAGTTAAGGCTAGCTACCAAATGTAAAAAGATGTTGCAGCAAACTTGGCCTAGAGATTTTCTAACTATCATGAGTTAGGAACCAAGGCCAGAGAATTTGAGGAGGAAAGAAGGCAATTTGTAACATGATATGTCAAAGCTAATCAAATTTTTCACAATTGCCATGTCCATGGGATGTACCAGTTCCATTACACATTGCATAACAAGCATGGATGATATATGCCCCAAGAATGGAGAAGGAGAAACTTTAGATGCTCTTAAACAGATACAAATTCCAAAAGCCTGATGACAAAGGGAAGCAACCAATGGAGGAGCCACCACCACTAGGAACTACATAGGCTACATCAAGCTTCACCAAAGTGATTTTATTTGTTCTGTTTATCTTGTCATGTCTTGTGTCAATTTTGTAAAACACCACTATGGCATTTAGTATCATGTAAATAGTGTCATAAAAATATACCTCTTAATTTTGTAAAGGAATCTATCTTCATTTTTTTAAACTTGAGGACAAGTTTTTAGTTAGTCGTGGGGGTATGATAAAGCCATTTTTTACTTGACTATGATATCATAGCATTAGCTACATCATTGTATATGTGATATCATAGGTTGCATATCAGCCTATAAAGATAAAAATTAGGCACATAGATTCACAATAGATTTCATTCAGTAGTAACAAAACTCTTTCATTTTGTTTTCATGAATTTAGTCTTTAGCACTTAGAAGTATATGTTAGTAGTGTGGTGTTAAGTGATTGTACAAAGTCTTTGTTCAAGTGAATCATACTTGGACATAGTTCATGATCGACAATAAAGATTGAGATTGCTTATCATCATTACAACATCCACTTAGTTTTCTTTATATTTACTTAGACTAATTGTTCCTATTTTTCCTAGTTAATCATTTACTTTAATAGCACTTTATTTTACATGTTGAAGTAAGTGGTATGGATACGACTAATTTTAAGTGCTAAGTGTAGTTATCTAGTAATCTAGTAGTGTTACCATTTCCAAGCATGCTAAGAAACATGGCAGTACCTAAATCAAGCATGTTGAATAACATGACACTACCTAAAGCAAACCCATAATTTAGAGCTTCTAAATCAAGAGTCTTACAACTAAGCTAACACCTAGCTTTTTCTAAATTAAGAATGCTACCTAACACCTCATTATTAAGGTTGCATCATTTTTACAATTGCACTTTGTTATATGAAAGAGGTTTAAAGCATTAAAAAAATTAGAAGGCCTTCAACATCTAGTTATGTGTGTGAAAAAAAATCCTTAAGGTTTTCACATCATTGCACAAGTGGAATTTAAACAAAATTAATAACATTTCACAATATAGTACACATTAAAAAAAGCATGTTAATGAAATACAAGGTTGGAAACATATGGTTAAGTTGCACATAAAATAGGTCCTAGCCCATATAATATTAAGAACCTATTTTTGAATTTTGTCATCTTTGGCTCACATTCAATAAATTATAATATTAATCATAATTTATTGATTATTTTCTTTCAGATTGACCTTAGGGCATTATATTAATGATGTTTTCAGCTTTCTTCAAAAGTTATGTAGAGGCTTTGTAACTGTCTAACAAATCCTTTGTGATTTCCTAAATGTAATGCATTATTTTTTTTAAAAAGTCCTATTTTCAATATAGGCACATAGTTTAGAAATAAAAGAACATTAGAACACATATGCATGTATCCAATGAGTTTGGAAACAAGTGCTATCTTGTGAAAGCTTCAAGTTTTTAGTTCAATTCTAGTAGGCAATATTGAGTTATAAAGTTCTACATTAACTATGTATCTTAGGGATAAATATTATTTAAAAAAAGTGAATTTCAATAAAATATATAGATTAATTTTTTGATAAATTTATTATAAATTAATATAAAATTATACATAATAGCCCAAAAAATATGATTAAGAAAAGAAACAAAAAAATTCTATTTAAGTAAGATTACTTGCAAAGATAAAAGATAAATAGGAAATTGAAATTGAAATTTTTACTTACATCTACTTGAATTTATTAAACTAGTTTTAAAATTCCTTTTATAGAAATTTTTTTAAATTTATAACTTAGTGCTACCTAGTGGAGTTAAACTTGTGACTTGGGGGTTACTATGCCAAGAATCTTACCACTAGTGGGTAGTAGAGAATTCCAACAATCAACCATACAAGTCATAAGTGTTCACACATAACCAAATCATAGTTTGTGGAGGGACAATCTAAGTGTACTAATGAGTTGATAATAAGTTCACAATCATTGTATTCTCACTTGGAGTTACTGAAGTGCAAAACATATAGTTTAACTTGTAGTGAGACATATGATTAGATGATTCTATTTGACTCTAAAGTGTGCTAAGGGTAAACATGATGAAGTGATTATAAATTCTATCAACTAGGAATAATATAAATATAAAGCTATTCTAGCCTATTGGTGATAAGTATCTAGTCTTGGCTTGCTATACACATCTTAGGCTAATGTAATTATTATTAGAATTACCAAGTAACTTTACCACTAAGTGAATCAATTAAAGTCACTATAGGATTGCCAAACAATTACACTATATGCTTAAAACTAGTCGTACTTATTCTACCCATATTAGCAAACATGGTAATAGTAAATGACTTAGGAAATGTAAATGAAAGTAGAAGTAAATGAAATTAAAATATAAATCTATTCTATGTGAGATGTTGTAATGATGAGGAATAATCTGAATCTTTATTATTGTTCATGAATTATATCTAAGAATAATCCACTTGAATAAAGATGTTGTATAACTATAATTCATCACACTAAGGCATTCACAACTAACTCTAAGTTTACAAAAAAAAATTGCAAGAATTTTGCTTGACATGATAGTGGGCTTGTATTTATAGGCATGACCATGGCCCACTACATTCTATCTACAACATTATATATTGAGCTATGATATCATGTCTACAATATCATAATCAATAACATCAAAGGTTTTATTAACTAGGTTGACACCTCATTGTTAGGAGTAGAAAATCATTAGAGTTCATTTAAACATAGTAAGAATTTGGAGCAAATATTGCTTGAGGTAGCTAAGCAAGTTAATAATGCTTGTGAACATAAAGGTCATAAGAATTCATTTGATCATGATTGTATCTAAGCTAGAGATGATCTAAAAAGTGCTAGTAGAGAGCAAAGAGATTATTTGGTCAAGAGAAGTGACATTTTAGAAAAAAAAAAGATATGTCTTTTCATAGTGCAACAAGAATAGTTTGTTTAGATGATTAAAAAAGATCCTTAGTGGAAGCTTTTCCAAACTAAGTTTTTACATAGTTGAATTATCAATTCAATGATGTTTATGCATTTTATAGTAATCTTTTTTTTTTCAAGAAAAGATAATATTTGTTGTTACAATTATTGTCAAGCTCATTTGCATTTTACCTTGGAAAAAGTTATAAATGACATTAATGGATTAACATGTAGAAAAGTAATAAATTTAGATTGTATATATATATTGAATTACTTAATAACCTTATTGAATACTAGAAGATCAATAAGGTAATGATTCTTTACAAGAAAGGTGAAAAAAATAATTTAAACCATCATATGATAATTTTTAGTAGTGTTTTTGCTAAGTAGTTAAGTACTATTCTCAAAAAAATGTAGAAAAAAAAAGTAACGTAAAGGAAATCATCCAAGAAAGTTCTAGATAAAATCATTTTACTATTGACCATTTTGTAACTCTTAGATATTGCATCAAACTTGTTAAGAAGCCTAACAAAAAATTATTTATTTTCTTTATAGATGATGAGTGATAGATGGGTTAACTGCATTGATGTAACAACATTGACACATCAATGTTAATATAGGGTTAGTTGCATCAACACATAAGTGTTGATATAGAAACAGTAAATGCCAATATAAATATATACACTAATCGCATTTATGGCATCGTTTAGTCATAGTTGTAGTCAAACTCTTATAATTTTTCTTTGTAACAATTAAAATAGTCAACGAGTGTTTGCAACATGATTTGAAGTGATTATCTGGAATCTTTATTTAAGTGCCATGTATCTACATACATTGCATGAACGACAATAAAGATCAATATCATCTCACTCCATTGTAGCACTTTGAATTAGCTTAAAATTATATTTAATGAAATTTAATTTCTTAATTTCTTAATGTACTTAACTTAATATTTACATTTTTATGCATGATAATGACTTGGCAGAATGAGCATGACTAATTTTAAGCATAGACATGCAACTATTTAGTAATGCAGCAATGAAATCACTTGGTATGCCTAGCAACATGTTAGTTGGTAAGCCTAGCAATAGTTACATCAATATAGGATGTGTACGATAAACTATAATTGGATACTCATTGTCATAGTCTAGTCTAAGATTTACTTTATTATGTATTAGATTAGTTAGATTAATTTGTTATTATTTTTCTAAAATTATTCTTCCTAACCATGCAAGGACACTTCTATAAACTGAGTGTTAGAGTACAATTCATGACCATAAATAGTCTTTAACTTAATATAACTTTCACTAAGTCAATGATGATGACTTGATGGGGCACAAATCTTTAATTGAATGTGGACATATCCTACTAAACATGAAGCAAGTATGAAAAGGAAATGATAAAAACATATAGGTGGAATGTTAAAAAAATAGCTGTGTAAAATACTAAAAAATGACTAAGTATAGAATACTAAAAAAAAAAAACCAAGTATAGAATAGACTAGGAAAGATAGAATAGATTCTAAGCGTAAAACATAAGCAAAAGAGCATAAAATAGTAAATATGGGAGGCTATGATATGGTGAAAGGGTTTAGGTTTTCTTCCAAAATAACATGAATGCTTTATTACCTAATATAATGAGTGTTCACCTCCTATGGAGGGTTAAACTACAAGTGTTGAAGAAAAATATAAGTGGGATGAAATTAACAGTAAAAGCCCAATTCCTAAGAAAAATATGGGTTTGGAGAGTGAAATTGAACCTCTAAAGGGTGAGGATATGGATGGAGATATTGTAGAAGCAATTTAGAATCAATTCTAGGCCAACATGAAGCTATTTTGGCTAAATGTCTTATCATTGACACTGGAACTAAAAAAAATTCAAACATCAGAGATTATCACTAAAGATCAAAAAATCCAAAATTTGTAGGGCTAATATGGATGCCATATCATTACTATTGCTGACTCTTGAAGGAGTTGTGATGGCCCTGGAGCATACCAGTCATGTTGGGAGGTCTACTACACATGCTTTTGGTCTCTCAAAATCTTAGAAATTGTTCAAGATCTTAAGAAAAGCAGTCTAGAATTTATGTTTTGAACTCTTATTTATTTGAAATTTTCATTTAATGTAGGGAATGCTAAAGAGGGCTTTAGTGGTAAGGGTTTTAATAATAAGGGTTTTAGTTATGAGGATTTTACCATTGATTTGAGGTAGCAAGGGGCTTGGCACTAATGATTTTAGCATTGAAGATTTCTACCATGAGGGTTTTAAGATCGATTTGATCTAAGAAAAAAGAAAGGATAGTTAAAGGTAGGCTATATTAATTGATGTTTTATGAGTGAGGACTTGTTGCCAAAGAGATTGAGTTATCTACCCAAGAAATTTGAAAATTTTATCTTGACATCATCATAAGGTACACAAAAAAATCTGTAAATGCAAGTGCTCTCAAGGAAATTCTAGTTGCACAAATGGATTATATGGTTAGAAAAATGGAATTGTTAGATGAAATTCATAGACAAAACAAAGAAATAATTCAAAGATTATTAACCCTTGAAGAGAAGATTGAGAGAAAAAAATGAGACTAGTGCAGCTCCAAAGGATAATAAATAGATTTTATTGAAATTAGAACTTAAAAGCAAGGTGGAGGAAAAGAAAAAAAATCTAATCTTAAATGAACAAAGAAAGAGATAAGATCTACAATTACAAAACCTTTGCATTTTATAGATATCATAGAGATAGAGGATGAAATAGGTGAAACCTTATTTAAAAATGTTGAAAAAATTATAGGTAGTATACATATAACTTCTTTAAAAATTAGTAAATTTTTAGTGTTCTAGATGAATGACATGAAAAGTCTTGACTTATAATTGTTAAGTTTTATGATGTAAAAGATAGAGTGCATGTTTGAAGACATCAAAGTTACTTTAAGCAAAATAAGAACAGAAAAAGCATTTGGATAAATGAGGATCTTACTTGAAAGGAACTTATAGAAAGGGTTGAACAATGGAAAAAGTTTAGGAAAAATTGTGAACAACGTTTTGTAGCATATCTAAATGTGAACATGGTAGTAATTACAAATAAGGAGTATTATAAAAATTATTCAAAAAAGATAGAGGCCCTTGAAGGTATGGATGTCTTAATATTGGTGGTGAAATTGCAAATAAAGTTATTTTTAAAATAGTGTTAGCATCTTAGATAGCTTTGATATTTCTAGTTTTGTTGAAACTTGGGAAGATATTAGTTCTATAAATTTATAGTTGTTGGATCTATTAAATGCATTTCTAGAGATTTCAAGAAATTATTATCTTGGAATGGACATAGTGACTTATCTAGCATTGGGATTAGAATGAAAAAGATCTTGGTTTCTTTGCGAGGAGAACAATAAGGTCATATCATCATTTAGCTAGCTAATGATCCTTGTGATTTTATTCAAGTGGCTCATGGCCAATTTGTATATAGAAGATTCTCCACCATCTTCAGGGGCTTGTTGTTATAGATGTTGTTCCCTTAGTTTTCAAAAGCATTCAATACTTGCCAACATTTTTTATGTCATCTTGAATGCTGCAAGTGGTAGTGATGATGGTTTCTCCTCCTTTTGAAGCTTGGTAGATGTTTTATCTTTCATCATCTTCTGCCATGATGTGCTAGGAGCTTTGCAAATGACATCATTGAAGTCACAAACTATCCCTTTCATTTTACAAAGTTTTCTGATAAGGCATGAAAAGAGGAATGTTTTCCTACCCTTTTCATTCTCTATTTCAAGGAAGATGAGATGGGATAGGTTTACTTAGAATTTTCCAGTTAGAGCCATGCATGTCCTTGTGGAAAAGATAGTCATATTACTTGGCCTTACCATTGGATTAAGATGATAGGACATGATCTTAAAGTAAGCTTGATCCACCGTAGTTAGAATTCTATACTCACAATTCACTTCATAGCATTGTTGGATCCACTCTTTTCTAGATTCTAGGTCTACTTGAGTGGAGATTTCTGCAAGCTTTGTCCCTATGTTCAATAATTTAAGGGTCTCTTCTATTGCCTCAACTGAATAGGAGATGGTAATATTCTTAATCTTGATAGTTACATCCCCTTATCAGTTGTTTTAGAAAAGATTGATTTCCTCCATGTACCATTCTTCACTAGTGGAGAGGATGGGCCATAGTGGAGATTGTAATGATTGAAAATTTTTGTGCTAGAAAACCAAAATATTTTGCATAGAATAGTTTAACTTGCAAATCCACAAGCCTCAAAAATGATCTGGAGTACCTCAAATGATCTTGATGATCTTGAGGACTTTGGGGTCTGTTACTAAATGTTTAAACTTAAATCAGTGAAACATATGAAATAGTGATCTGAGTGTATATCTAAAAATAGAGAGATAAAGAAACAATGTGACAAGACAAAGCAAATTGCAAACTTTGTATTAAATGTTATGAAACTCTATGGAAAATGAAGTTTCAGAGAGTATAGATCATGAACTTTAAAAAGCCTAAGAGCACAAATATTCTTAAAGCTTAATCTAAATAGCAGGGTGTGTTCTACAACTAGATTTGCACTTGTTTGCTTCGGCCAATTTGTTCTTGAACATTGTTTGTTATAAGTTCTCTTTGTTCATAATGATTTTCACTATGGGGAAAGACCATGGACTCTTAGATCCTACACTGCTCTAAAAGTTTCAAGTTTAGTCAAATGTAAAATGATCTAAAAGTCCTTAAAATGATGAAAATCTTGGTTTAAATAGGTCATGACTTTGCTAATTTTTTTTTGACTTGATTCTGGCTAGTTTTTGACATTTCCTAAAACATTTTTTATGCTTTTGATGGCCAAAATTTATAGCATATGGTCTACCAAATGTTTTTACTTTTTGGACATGAAATACTAATGTATGTGGTACTTTTCATCATCCAAAACTATAGCATATGGGCTACAAATGTGTGAAGCCTTTCTTGCCAAATTTGATACTATATTTGGGCTATTTTCATGGTCCAAGTTTCAATGTGTGGGCCACCAACGTTTTTGACTTTTACTGCCAAATTTCATAACATATTTAACATTTTTGCCTCCACACATTGGTATAAATGAAATTCATAGCTTGTGGATTGTAAATTTCATTTTACACATAAAAAATTGTTGAAAAATTTACTAGAATAAGGCATATGGTATGATTTTTGATGGGAAAATAAGATAATTATTTATACATTTAAATTTCCATCAAATTATAATGTAAACTTTGGCTTTAAGATTTTGTTATGCATAACATGAATTTTCTTTGAGATGTTTCATTAGCTCATCTTTGTTGATGTTTTGAGGATTTGTGTGAGAGACATCAACAAAGAATGTGAAACACTACTATAGATGCATCACCAACACTCCCTCTCCACACTTGATTCAATGACTATCAAATCATGCTAAGGAGTACTCATGATGGTGAAATAAGGTCATGATGGAATTTTAAGAGTTTGAGTATGAGATGATGACTATATTGGCTATCGGAATATGGTCACATAGGCTAACATTGAATTCCAAATGTTGACATCATGGCTATGGCATGGTGGCGACATGCTTGTTGAATGAGGAGGTCTTCATGCTTCTTACTTGAACTGCTAGTTACTTGATGATGTCTTAGAGGAATTGGCATTCCATTGTTGGCCTTTTTTGGCCACTCTACTCCTCCCTTTTTTGTTTAGAGCTATTCATTTCACTTTATGCTACATTAGCCTCTTGCCCTTCTTGGTATTTGCTCCCTTTTTTTTTGGGTGAAGACTTCTTTGGACTTCTATGCCAAATCCGAATTTTGCTTCATTTTCTCACTGAATGAGATGTGTTATATACAATGAACTTGATTTGTGGAGCATGTAGAAAAGGATGTCACATGGTCATAGTGCATGAGTGTCAAACGTAGGTCTTCATTGTCATCAAGGTAAGGATAGCTACAATTTGGCTATGAGATTATGACTCAAGAGGAGTAATGGAGATGATGTGAGGTAATTCTTGGCATAGTTAAACAAGCTAGCCAAATCTTGTGTATTGATATCATGTAGTAACTCACTACTATGATGAGTCCATACCTTTGTGATGAATTCAGGATCATCCTAAAAATAGAACTTCAAGAGGATAAGAAAACAAGTCAAAGAATACATATGATTACAAGATATTTCATAAGGCCACATGAGACAATAGTAAGATATAGGCCAACATTGGATACAACTGGTAGAACATGAGAAATTTGTTTCCTTTTTAATAGATTTATACAAAGTTTGCAGTATTTTGAAATGTCAAAATAGATAAGAGGTCATGCAAGCTTGCTTATTATATGCTATGGGGTCCATCAATGCCATGTACTCGTTTAAATTTTCAAAAAAAGGCCAGATACATTAAAAGAAAACATGTTAATGTTAGATGTAATCAAGGCCATGTGAAGGTTTTCATGTTGCCATGTTGGGATTTGATGATAACTTGGGCTTATTGAGGTTCAAGTTAGTTTTTGATGTTTTCTCCTCACCATTGTGATTTGAAATGTGGAATTTAACTAAGGAATCCTTTGTGATGCTTGTGGCTTCTAGATCAATAGCAATTAGGCTACTTTAGGGTAGTAAGGCTACATGGTTAAAAGGCTTTTAGGCTCTAGGTTTAGGTATTCAAGGACAACTTGGTCAAATCATACCATCAAAAGAATTTAGTTAGTCTTAAAGGTTGAGTTGAATTGCTTCTTTATCTTCTTAGCTCAATCTTGCATGTCAACATAAGCACATCAAGTGACATTTGCATGATAAAATTGTTAATTAAGGTTAAAATAATGCAACAATATTACAATAACAAAGAAAAACAAGGCAAAATAAGGCCAAAACATAATAAAACAAGGATAAACAAGTAAAAATATAGTCACTACAAGGTAAAACAATGTAAAACTCAAGCAAAATAAGGTAAAATAAGGCCACAACGAGGCAAAATATGACTAAAAAAGGTCAAAACATGGTCAAAACAAGGTAAAATGAGGTTAAAACAAAGTAAAATGAGGTAAAATGATAGTGTAAATAATAATATTTATTTTTTTTGTGTTTTTATGATTGAAATAGATAAAAATCTAATGAAAATAAGCTATAAATTGCCAAAATAGGTAAGAATCTCAAGAAACTAGCCGTAAATTGCAAAAATAACTAAAAATCTAGTGTAAAAAAACTATAGAAAATAGGCTATAAATTGTAAAAATAGGTAAAAATCTATAAAAAATAGTTAAAATAAGGAAAATTTCATGTAAATTGGCTATAAATTGTTAAAAATAAGAAAAAAGCTAATGTGGCAATATGATGGTTTTTTGTGGGTAAAATAAATAAAAGTTTAATACTTTGCACATTGATGGGATGCGATATCGCATGAGCTGCGATATCACATATGTGATGTCGCGTCTTCCCCCGCGATATCGCGTACACGATATCGCGGTCCACTGCCAGTTCTATAAATAACGGGTGGCTCTCCCTTGTTTCTCATCCTAGGCTTAGACCGTAGTGAAACTCTAGCAGTATGATGCCTCCAGAGATAGAATATTCTCCATGTGCTCACAGTAGGAACTCCAAAGTGAATGGATCTTTATTCTATCAAATATTGTACCTGAACACAAGTTTGTGTACAACAATAAAGATGAACTTCTTGGATAAACCTTGCAGTGCGTGGAATATGCTAAATAGGATTTTATTTATTGTTATTTATTGTTTATCATTTAATTGGTTTATTAGTCATTAAATCTCTCTCAACCCTTCTCTGCTAGTTAAGTGCCTCAATACGACCGCTATGAGCACGTGCATTACGCTTGGTGATCCCAACAACGACTAGCGTTTGGTAACCAAGGTTGCATTGGTTCAGGGTGTGAACGGTAAGTGGGAATGGATGCTAACGCTAGGTTAATTTAGACTTAGTTAGTTAGTTAAAGTTAGTAATTAGTCTCTTCAACCCTTCACCTTGTTAGCATAGGAGATAAAATAGAAAAGACATAAAAATCACATACCTCAGACTTACTTAACCATACAATTATGACAACTACAAGTAAGTTTGGGAAGAAAACGAATAATTAACCTTAAGTGTTCCATAAGGCGTGTAGGCACTTAGTCTGCAGAGTTCGACCGGATCGCGCATGCTACACTTGTATTCGTATGGTTGAGTGTAGGGGTACCTCACTACTCATCATTGGCGTTGTTGTCGGGGACTAAGTGTTTGTGCGCTAAGTAGAACATAGGAAATTACTCACATCGTTGGGAGCTTAAACGAACCCTTAGGGTTGATTAAAAAAAATTTATATAATAGTTAATCAGCACACCGAATAAGACAAAATGTCTTCTTCTTCTAACAAAAGCACTTCACTGCCTAGGGATAATACAAGAAACAATCAGCAGTTTAAAACACATAACCAAAATCAGCCAGTTCCTCAACAATATAGGGTAGTATATACTCATCCCGATGAGTACATACCCAATTTTACTTTTATCCTTCATCAGGATGAACAACTACGCTGGAGAGAGTTGCAAGGTAACATAGTGTTACCTCCAGATCGGGAAGTCCCTAACATGCTTCTCCGTGCTCTAGCACAGATAAGCATAAAGGAATTATACGCTGAATACATTGTGATAGATTTTGACATGAGGGATTACCATCCCACAAAAGCACAATGTTTAAGGGACTCAAGGCAAAAGAGCCACCATGCATTGTAGAAGGGCAAAGGGGTCTTGCACATCCTAAGTGAAATTGGAGATGGTGAACCATTTATAATGGGTTCTCCATCAAATGATGTTCCTCCTCCTAACAATAGTGAGGAGGTGGGGTATCAAAACCTACGCTCCATGATACACAACCCTGTTTTTGATCCCCATGAACACCAGCTGTTCAATGAGGGAACAACAACACATGACAAGGATGGACACTCAGATCGTCATCACGATCAGCACTGAAGCCACAGAAGAGAAGGTAAGAAGCATCGTCATGGCGATGGTTCTCCTTCTTCTTCCCTTTCATCACATCATTCACCCTCTCCTTCCACATCGGGGCGCAGTCATCAAGAGCATAATGGTGAGGATAAGGGTAAGCGAAATGAGAGAATGAGAGAATGAGAGGATAAGGATAAGGATATGTTAATAGTGCAAGTGGTGTTCTTTTGTCGAGGTTGTGCTGGCAATTCTCCCTGCATTGTTGGTAGTGGCACAGGGGGGAGAGGAGTACAAGAGTGTTGAGAAGGATCTGACAGATGATGAGAAGCATAAGATGCTGATTTCATGAGAGGTGTTATGGGTTTATGGTATTCAAGAGGGTAATGCTACTGAGCAAACACATGCATAGTAGGACCATCAGGAAAAATAGGTTGTTTGATATAGTATCCAAAAGAATCCAGTTGACAATAGGGGTATTGCTCTCTTGGTGATAGCATCCCCCACGAATGTAGGTTTTGCCACTATTGTTGATACTAATCTTGAGGTTGAGGAGGAGTCCCTCTTAAATAGCATAGTTGATTGTAGAACTGTCTATAATTTCCTTACGGATAAGGCAATTTCTTGGGCATCTACTTTCCCACAAACTTAGGGTCCAAAGCATAAGCCATAGATTCATGTAGATGTGACGTAAGTAAGCAACAACCCTTTGGATGTTCATATTAAAAAACATCACATCCAACGAGAGAGTTGAGAGAGAGGACGAGGGTAGTCTAGAGAGTCTAGGCATGAATGAAGGGAAAGTAGGAAACAATGTAGACATCATAGATATCATGAAAGAGATGAATATGATGAACCCCTACTTACCACCTGAAGCATGCTAGATATAATGGAGGCTGTGAGAATACCAACAAGGCATCAGAAAGATAGTCGGATCAAGCGCTTAGACATGAAAAATATCCCACGCTTCGAAGGGGGATACAACACGGATCCAAAAAATCATTTACAGGCATTTCATGATGCCTACGCCTTGCAAAAGATAGAAAACGAGTGGCAGAAACTAAAGTTGTTTTCTAGGACACTCATAAAGGAAGGAAGCAGAGAGTTGGTATCGGTCCTTAGAACTGGAAACCATTAGGAGGTGGAGTACGATGTTAGAACTCTTCAATGATAAATATCAATCGTACTCCAGAGTGTCTAACTTGCATAAGCAGATCCAAGGATGGAAGAAGGGTAATCACGAACCCTTGGATGCTGCCATGGGCCACTACTACGCATTGTTACATCGTTGCCCGGGCCATAGTTATGCACAGCAGGATCAAATATGCCACCTCGTAGATGGTCTAAGATACGAAACTAGGAGAACCCTTGGGACATATTCCCAAGGGAGATTATCAAAATTTAGATCCCATGAAGTTCATCGATTGTTGGAGCAAGTAGCTAAAGAAGAATGGGAGCTATGGAAAAGAGAAAGCATAGAAGAGTATAACTGTGATCCCTCCCTTCGAAAGAAGGGAGTGAGATTTTGCGATGAAGAGGATGAGTCACTCGAAGAGTTGGTGAATAGGAAAATCTTTCCACTTGAAAAATTAACAATGGAGGTATCCGCTAAGGTAGATGAAGTATGGAGCTCCTTAGATAGTAAAATTGAAACTGTCCTAAAGATTGTAGAGGAGCGTAAGGAGGAACGAAGTAGTGACAAGGACAAGAAAAAGTGGAGAGATTCAGGCCCTGCATGTGACAAGGGTAAGGGAAAAATGAACATCTCCAATGAGGTTGTGGATTCGGACACAGACAATGACGGTGGATGTGAGATCTACCAATATGACCATCCTAATGGATGTTGTCCAATCATCTCACATCTACAAGAGTTTGGGGTGTATGCACTTAACCCGAGACTCAACAGATGGTAGACACCCCGAAGGTTACCTCATCCCCAAGGTAACCCAAGATAGTTCCACCAACCATTGATGTACTATCCAAGTGGAACTCCACCACAACCCATTGGGTAACATCAGCAATGGCAACACCCATAGTCATGGGGGATGCCATTGCCTAAACAACAATACCCTTACTAGTAACCCAATCCTTATGGGTACTACGTGTAGTAGGTAGTTTCTCCAAGTGACTCCATGGGTCACACAACTCCACAATGTCATTACCAAGTTCAGGAGTACTTTAGACGGACTCCTCCTCCGGGAGATGCTCTACATCCATACCATCCTCCAAATCCAGCCGCCACTCTTACGCCGATAGTTCCCATACCACCCACTCCAACAATGCAAGGGGAAATCCCCACTCAACCGCAGCAACATAATGCTACGAGAGTAGTAAACCTTCAACCCGCTGCTGGTTCTGACAGCCACAAGAAGAGAAGACCTTTCTTCAAAACCAAAAGCCCAGATAAGCTCTCACCATCACAAGCGGTTGAGTCTGTGCACGCACCTCCAACATACAAGGCTTTGGAGCTCTCTTCAAATCAACAACAGAGCTCAACGCATACGGTTATGTTAGCACATACCGTAACTAATTGGATCAAGGTAGGCCACCTTTCCAGGAAACTATCTGACCCTAGAAGTCCCTTAATCTACCTCCAAGTCACTGAGAAGGAACCAAATAAGGCTCTTCTTGACTTAGGTTCCGGAGTCAACTTAATATCACGAGAAATGTATCAAGCCTGGAACCTACCCTACCTCAAGAAGAGAAATATTCAACTAGAGCTAGTAGACCAATCCATCACCATTCCCTTGGGATTGATGAAGGACATTATTACCACTGTGTGTGGTTGGTCATACCCAGCTGATTTCCTAGTGATAAAAGTTAACAACAACGAAGGGGACTTCCTAATTATAATGGGAAGGGCATGGATAAGCACAATAGATGCATGCTTAGGAATTTGCGATCTTTCCTTGAAAATATATAAGGTAAACATTTATGGAAAAATCAAGAAGAAGAAAGTTCCATGCATCACATACAGTGACTCAGAGGGTAACGACATGCAGGAATTATGGGTGATGCAAAATTTAACATCTCCTGCATGTAACCAGTGTGCCCTAGAAACTCTAAGATAAAAGTGCCTGTATGGAGCAAGCACACAACAAGTGGACACCCAGTGGTTGAAAGTTGATCATGGAAGTAGCCCACCAACATGCATGGAACGAATTGGGGGGACAACTCATGCCCACAACGAAGGCATAGATACATTGGAATATGAGTGTCGCCAACTTCCACTCTTTAATCTAAGAACATCAATTTGGAGAAGTTGGAAATTTCTAAGGAATTCAAATAGGTATTCATTATTTCAGATCTCTCCCTTTCCATTCAGTCATGTGGGAGATGGCCACCTATGCTAATCATTTGGGGCCCTTAGTTCTTTTTAGTTTTTTTTTACACATTTTTGTTTTACAAATTTCTTTAACTTTTCTTGTTTTTTGTTTTACAACATCGTTATACTTTTTCATTTGTGTGTGTGTGTGTGTGTGTGTGTGTTATCCATCTTGTAATTTTGTCACCCAATAAGTGTTCTTCATAATGATATGAACTGCTTTTATATTAATTGATAATGTTTGGTTTTTACCTTTAAGTTATGATGTTGATACTAAGGTATGGTTCTTTTGATATGATAGGCAATGAGTCCACTTCATCCATTCATCCACAAATTTCTATGGTCTCTCTTGGCTTGGAAATGTATAGTCCCTTTCTAAATAATAATTATAATGAATTGGTGATTGAGCATTTCTCAAACTAAGGAAGGACTCAAGGATTAAAAGGGGTGTGAATTCAAGGGAACTTGATGTATTTGTGTTGGCCATTCTCTTGGGTGCTTGGATGTTTTCTTCTTGAGTTTTCTTACCATTTCAACGTTACTCAATTATCGGGAAGTTGAGCAAATAAAAATAACAAATTTTTTGCATGGTGTGGTTCTCACGCATAAACACATAAAAAAAAAAGAACAACAAACAGTGAGAATTCAAAGCACACCCCTTAGGCGAAATAATCATTTGGGCTACAAGCACTGGTTATGGAACTAAAATAAAAATGTTCCCTCTAATTAAGGCCCTTCTCACTTCCCATTCTCTCCTCCTTGTTTTGTCGGAATGGTGGTTGCTCTTGGGTGAAGGCATTCTTGTCACTTCAAGTGGATGGTTTAGTCGAATGCATTAATGCGAAGTCATTGGATGTGGTTTGTTTGAGGCCAAACTTGGAATGGGATCTACTAAGTCACATTAATAATGAAATGCATAAGGGGCTATACATCACCTTGTTCTTGGGACTCCATTCCACTCTCCTCATTCCATACTTCTTCCTTGGTTATTCACCTCATTGCCGGTTGTATCATTAGTTTATATTTTGGTTGACGCATTGTTTTCTTTTTGGTAAATTCTTGTGGTTAAGACTTTAACTCTTATTCTAAATGACATTCGTAGAGCCTACAGACTCTTTGAATATGGGTTTGTCAGGGCATTAAGGGCATGAGCCTGCTTTGGGGAGGACCCATTGACATTCTTATTTGGAGCACCAGTTAAATTCTTTCACCTAAAATTTTTACAATCTATTTTATTTTGTTCATTTCCATCTTGACATCTATTTCATTGACTTTATAGTTGTCCTTTTTCTCCATCTTTCTTGTTCTTTTTCTTTCTCCATTCTATCGCTACCGGAGGTTTACTCTTAGTCATGGGGGTCCAGAAACAATTTTTTTGATTTTCTCCTAACCCCTACACCTTCGGTAGTCACCATTAGTATATCTCCAGATCTGCATCAGCCATACCACAACTTAGCCAATGGACCTTTCACCGAAGCAAGGTATCAACTGCATTGTGATTCATTTACCCTTGCTAATGTAAGACTGTGTTGTGTGTGCAGATGGAAATCATGCAACAATGGATTGGATCTAGAGAGAAAACTTGGAATGGAGCGGTGTTGAAGCAGTTATGCAAGGGGCAAGATCAAGGGAGCACTTATGGATGGACAACAAAAGGCGCAATCTTGGCGTTGGCAACAACAAAACTTCTCTCTCTCTCAGTTGCCAAAAAAGGCTTGATGTCAAATGTATAAGGTGTTCACTATTGTTGTCATGAATACCAGTTTTGTCTTGTCTTGTAATGATGATCCATTCACATGTCATCCCATTAGTTCCATTTGAGTCAATAATCCCATACCATCCTAATATTTTATAAAGAACTTGAGGATGAGGTTTTATTCAGTCATGGGGGTATGATGGGACGCGATATCGCATGGGCCGTGATATCGCGTCTTCCCCCACAATATCGTGGCCTCCAGTTCTATAAATAAGAGGCGACTCTCCCTTACTTCTCATCCTAGGCTTAGACCATAGCGAAACTATGGCAGTTTGATCCCTCCAGACATAGAATATTTTCCATGTGCCCACAGTAGGAACTCCAAAGTGAACGGATATTTATTTAATCAAATATTGTACCTGAACACAAGTTTGTGTACGGTAATAAAGACGAACTTCTTGGATAAACCTTGTAGTGCATGGAATAGACTAAATAGGATTTTATTTATTATTTATCATTTAATCACTTTATTAGTCATTAAATCTCGCTCAACCCTTCTCTCCTAGTTAAGTGCCTCAATACAACCACTTCGAGCACATGCGTTACGCTTGGTGATCCCAACAATGACTAGCGTTTGGTAACCAAGGTTGCATTGGTTCAGCGTGTGAATGGTAAGTGGGAATGGATGCTAACGTTAGGTTAATTCAGAGTTAGTTAGTTAGTTAAAGTTAGTAATTAGTCTCTTCAACCCTTCACCTTGTTAGCATAGGAGATAAAACAGAAAAGACATAAAAATCACATACCTCAGACTTACTTAACCATACAATCATGACAACTACAAGTAAGTCTGGGAAGACAACAAATAATTAAACTTAAGTGTTTCATAAGGCATGTAGGCACTTAGTCTGCGAAGTTCAACCAGATCGCGTGTGCTATGCTCGTATTCGTATGGTTGAGTGTAGGGGTACCTCGCCACTCATCACACATCCAATGTTTAAAGACCATCTCCTCAACATGTGATCATCCTAGTTCACAATCCTAGCATGTAGGGCCTATATCCCCAATGTGTGGGCTAAGGTTTTAAGCTCGTGGGATCCACTAGGATAATTTTTTTGGATAGTTTTGAACTTAATTATTTTCATAGACCCCACATGTTGGCTTATATGTTGGTACTTGGTTTTTCAATGTGTGAGATCCAAATCTCTAGATTGTGGATGCTCAAAGATGGTTTTAACACTTGAAAATTTTGTTATTTTTTCAAGGTTTTAGTGTGGCCCTTTGGGAAACACATGGTCAATTTTGGAATGGTAAGTTTTTAGTTCTACTCCCTACATGTTGGCTTATATGTTGGGGTATGGTTTTTGATTGTGTAGGCAAAGTTTAAGGTTATACATGCTACCCCACACATTCGGGGTGAGAAGTCTAATGTGTTAAGGTAAAGGCCAAAATATCCCCACAAAACCCAACATATAAGGCTTGTTTTTAAATTTATTTTGTAACTCCATTGTGTGGAGGGTATGTCTTAGCTTTTGAAAGGTTTTTAGAGGTGCAAGGCAAGCAAGGCTTAGAGCACAGTTGCAATAGGTAGAGGTGTGGAAAATTAGGTGGGTAGTGTTTGGAGGTGGCATGAGGGTTTGTCACGATGTGTGGTGCAAGCGATGACAAGTTGCATGTGAATAGGTGGCAAATGGTAGGTAGCACGAGGCGAAGGGTTTTTTTGGACTTTTAAAAATTGGGATCTCCACAGTTGTTTGTATGTAATCTTTCAGTTTTATAATGTGAAGATTACATGAAAAGCTTATTTTATTAAAACAAGTCCACAAAAGGCATGGACATCATAAGGTTACTCTGAAATAAAAAGAACACTTACACACACCCAAAAAATGAACAATAGATATAAAAAACTTTATTTAATCACAATCCAATGCCATTTGGATTCATTATAGTTTCTTAAATGAGCAATAAGAACTTGTCATGCCCTTTTAAAGAATAAAATATTAAGTGACACAATTCTCAATGGCATAGAAGAGAATAAAGTGTACCAAGGTTGTTAACTAATTACATGTTGTACAAAAATCATTATTCAAAATATTACTGGCACAAAAATAACATAACAATAGTGGAAAACAGCTTGTAGACTGGAGTTAGAGCAAAACAAGGGAGATAAATAGGAAAGAAACTTTGTAAATTTTATAACATTTTCAAAACTATAGAGATACATAAAGATGTTTACAAAGATCACAAGTTGGTTATTTCCACATAGCAACCCTTATATGAGAGACTATACACTGTTAACTCACCAACCATAACCAACCCAAGATGGATTTAAATAACTAGATCTAGGGTTAAGATAATGGAAACCACCAATAATTAACTTAGAAATGCCTTCACTTTTTCTTTTACGACAAGTTTTAGATATCTTATCTCTTCTTTTCATATTTTTAGAAAATTATAAAATGAAATAAGACAAAAGTAAAGTTCAATACAAGTTAACTATAGATTTTATCTTTGCATCTCTAACAATCTTTCAGTTGAAGAAAAATCACTCAGGTTGATGAAAAACAAGTTGTAACAACTTCATCAATCAATATGTCATGCTTTCCAAAACATGAAAAAAAATCATAGGTGTGCACACAACCATTCTAGGAGCATTTCTGCATAAAACATCCTAATGGAATAGGGCTTCTTAAGACAAAACAACATGAGATAGAATTACACCAACATTAACAAATACTATCTCAAAAAATCATAACACATAATAACACAAAACTTGAACAAAATGAAAGAGACATGCAATTCACACTCTAACATAATAATAAGATGTCTCTTCAACAACAACAAATCCAAGAGACAACATCATGTCTTAAAATAGAGCAATCCCTTTTTATGTGTCCAATCTCACAATAGTGCTAGCATCTTGGTCTCTTTTCTTTTCCATCTGTTTCATCCGTCAATGAGAATAAAAATAAGATATTTTTACCATCTTGTACACATAGCTCCCATTGAAATAACCTACATTGAAACAAAAAAAAAAAAACAATATGCAAATAATGCACCATGTAATAGATTTTTTGCTTCACCAATAACAAACATTGCATAACTTAACCTTGCGTTTCAATACCACTTGTTAACTAACTATGCGTTGTGAAAAATCATTATTTAAAATATTATTAACACAAAAATAACATAACAAGGGGGAAAAACAACTTGAAGAATGGAGTGAGAGAGAAAAAAGGGAGATAAATAAGAAAACAACTTCATAAATTTTATAACATCTTCAAAACTTTTATAACATCTACAAAACTACAAAGCTACCCATAGATGTTTACAAAGATCACAAGTTAGTTATTTCCACATAGCAACCCTTACATGAGAGACTGCACATTCTTAACTCACTAATCATAACCAACCCAAGATAGATTTAAATGGCAAGATCCAGAGTTAAAATAATGAAAATAACCAATCATTAACTCTTCGTTTCATATTTAAGAAAATTATAACACTAAACAAGAAAAAAGTAAAGTTGAATCCAAGTTAACCATAGATTTTGTCTTAACATCTCTAAGAAAGGAAAAAAATAATATAAGTAGGTGACTAGAAATTGCATGTGTGTTACTACCAGGGAAGCTATCAGATCATTTCTTATAATTAAAAAAATAATTTAGTTGGAAAACCATCACCAACAACAACGTTGATACCTAGAGTTGTTTTCTTGATGAATGGCACAATTGACTGCTACTTTCCAAGCCTTGTATCTTGCTCTTTAATCAATTAATTCAATATCTAATTACCTTGCATAAACAAAGTATTATTGTTGTCTCCAATTAATGTTCCATTGAATGAGGAAAGTTGTTGATATATAGGAAGGGCCGTTGTCATATCAACAACAACAAACTAGCTGGTAAATGTGTAATCTTTCCAATTGAAAAGTGTAATTCTTGCAGTTCATTTGTTTCTATAGTTAGAAAGTACATGCTAGTTAACACTGACATCACAATTATCCTCACAAGGAAGTGGGTTGGGTATAGCAAAGTGCTTCAATCAAGCCCATGCAACAACTTTGAATGTTTTATTTACATAGGGTATAGGAAATACTGAGGTTGGAACAAGCATTACAATTGTAGTTTGACTATAAGTTGATTTTGTATTGGTTGGGCAACTGTGAGCAAGCACAAGTTTTACATGGAATGGCTGATTCATTATAGTATGTAGAAAATGAAACACAACAATGGGGCTTTGTAGTTTAAGTAATATTGAACACCACTTGCTAGCTAGCTATGGTAGATAGCATTCTTGGACTCCCATTCATATTTGGAAACTCAGAGGGATCTACTCACCTTGGCTACGAGCATTGATAGTTAAGATTCAAATTACCTTGAATTTTCAAATTCACAAGAGGATGTAAGATAGACAGGTTCAAGTCTTGTGGGAGTTTGTAAACATGGAGAATAAAGGCAGACTTTAACTTTGATGGATCCATGACAGTAGGATACTCCCAAAGTGTAGGATTTTTAGAGTTCTAGACTAAGTTTGGTGAGGCCCACAAGTTACCAAAACTTGCCCATGTGATAGCATTAGACTAGGAAAGGTGAAAATCCTTGTAAAACCTCAACCTATAGAGATAATTTCTTGGTTTATTTTCCAATTCTAACATGTGGATGGTTTGTCTTGGCTTGTAAAGGATTTAAGCTTTATGTCAAGTGTAGTCATATTTATGAATTTTAACTAACTGGCATCTTGATTTTTCTTGTCAAAGTTGTCAAATTTTTATGTTTTATTGGTTTTAATACTAATACATGTTCTACTAGTTTGATGTTTTGCCTATTTACAAGCTTTAGGCTTTTGGGAATAAGATGATGGATTCACAATATTTCCCCTCTTCCTCCCATAGCTTAGTGTTACTACTAATGGAAATGTTATGTTATATTATTTTTGTTGCATTATTATTTCAGTTGTTTTTGTTTAGCTATCATAGCTTTAGAGACTATATATTATTGTTTGTTTTCATTTGGTGCATAGTGCAACTATGACTATTGGACATCTACTTTTATTATTTGTTGCACAACATAAGTATGGAAATTTATTTTTTTTGTTATTGTCACACAGTGTGACTATGGCTACTATTTTGATTATGGTTCAAAACATTTTATTTGGTTTTTTGTGTTTTATATTTTTTTACACAAACACAAATAGTAAACATAGGTTATACAGTAAGGTAAAAATGAAAGAAAAATTTACAAAATAAAAGTGGTAAATAAGATATAGTACAGTAAAGTTATGAAATGAGGCATAAACATTAAAGAAGAAATTGTAAACATTACCATGAAGCAAACATGTCATTATGTACGAACAAGGCAAGGGAGGGAAGGCCACATATTTATTGATTTTAGGCTTAGTAGGCTACCAGTTTTAGGTCCTCATAGGCCATCATCTTGCCATTTTTAGGCCTTAATGAAGCATGTTCTTGCTAGTTTTAGGCCTTTGAAGGTCTGGATACACTTCTCTAATAAGTACGGGATAGTCTAGAAAGAGCATATAAAGATTAAATAAACAATGAAACATGATATAAGGCTATGAAGGTGAAAAAATGATCCATAAAAAAATAAGGGATAAGATGTCTAATGAGTCACGTTTTGGGCGACCGTGATATTGCGTACGCGATATTGCAGCCCAACCCGCGATATCGCATATGCGATATTGCGGCTTGTCTCCTCATCTATAAATAAGAGGTAGATAGATCAAAANAGTTTAATCATTTAATTAATTATTATTTACTACTTTCCTAATTAATATCTTCTCACCCTAAAAATCATGTTAAAATGAGGAATGAGTACGACTTGATTACAAGCATTTAAGTATGACTACTTGGTAACCCAGTAGAGTACCTAGGATCTGCGCTTGGTAATCCCAGTAGTAGTCATGCACGAAGTCCAAGATGTGTATGGATAATCAAGGAACGGATGCTCATCGCACTTAGGCTAGTTTAGATTCTCCCATCCTCTCTCTCCTAGATTAGTGAATATTACTTTCCATTGCCTTTAGGAGTAGCATTAGATTAGAAACCACATCATACACCTCACTCTGGACTAAACCATACGTGACAAAGCTAATACTAGTCTAGGTGGGAAGACAGTGAACTGCGACCTAAGGCTAACTATCTAGATGCCACAACTAGTTCATCTGGGAGTTCAATCAGATTGTGTGTGTAACGCTTGTATTTTTATGGTTGAGTGTAGGGATACCTCGCCACTCATCATTGGTGCCATTGCCAAGGATGGTGCTAGTTATCTAGATTAGTTATATCATACAAGTTCACTATAATGGACTTAACGATATATCTTTTAGAAAGAAATAATTATTAAAAGTCACATATAAATTCACACACAACTCCACAACCATGCCTCTCCTACAAGATCACGATAATGCCACACTTAGTGAGGAAGTTCATTGGAGAACCAATGAAATTAATGGGACGCGATATCATGTCTTCCATTGCGATATAGCGTACACAATATCGCAACGTGCCACCAAATATATAAATAAGAGGCAGCTCTCCCTTGTTTCTCCATCTAGATCTAGACCTTAGCAAAACTCTGGCAGTTTTACCTCTCTAGAGATAGAATAATTTCCATGTGCTTGCAGTAGGAGTCCCAAAGTGAACGAATCTTTATTCGAGAAAATATTGTACCTGAGCACAAGTTTGTGTAGGGAAATAAAGATGAAATTTTGGATAAACCTTGCAGTGCATGGACTAAGCTAAATAGTACTTTAATTATTGTTGTTTATTGTCAATTGTTTAAATGCTTTATTAGTTAATTAAATCTCTCTCAACCCTTCTCTCATAGTTAAGTGCATTTAGTATGACTGCTTTGAGCACGTGCGTTACGCTTGGTAATCCCAACAACGAATAGCGTTTGGTAATCCCAGAAAGTTACATTGGTTCAGGGTGTGAATAGAAAGTGGGAATGGATATTGATGCTAGGCATTAGAACTTCATTAGTTAAAGTTAGTTACTTAGTCTCTTCACCCTTCTCTCTCTTAGCATAGGCGATAAAAAGATAAAAGACATAAAAATCACATATCTCAGACTTACTTAATCATACAACCATGACAAAGACAAGTAAGTTTAGGAAGATAATGAACGATTAACCTTAAGTGTTCCATAAGGCATGTAGGCACTTAGTCTACAGAGTTCGACCAGATCGTGCGTGTAACGCTTGTATTCGTATGGTTGAGTGTAGGGGTACCTTGCCACTCATCAGAACTATATGACAATGAAGATTGGAGTAAAAAACCTGAAGTGGGGGTTTCTTATAAACATGAATGAAAACAATGTCATCACAACGCATGAAAGAATAACTTACCTGATGACAATGAACCCCTACTAGCCACTACAAGCTTAACGCAAATACAAGAGGTTGTTCGAATCTCATGTACGCATCGTAAAGAGAGCCGTCTACCTAGGCTCGATTTAAACAACTTTTCCAATTTTTCAGGAGGCTATGACTTAGATTCACATCAACATTTACAAGCCTTCTATGATGCCTACATGTGGAATAACATTCATAATGGTTGGAAAAAACTTAAGCTCTTTCCTATGACACTCATTGGCCAAGCAAAAGTATGGTATAGATCGTTAAAACCAAATTCAATACGACATTGGTCAACAATGGTAGAAGTATTTAACAAAAAATATAAAACCTACGCAAGAGTGTTAGAATTGAGGAAACAAATCCAAGAGTGGAAAAAAGAACAACATGAACCCTTGGACATGGCCTTAGAAAGATATTACGCATTGTTAAACAACTATCCAGGCCATGGGTTTTTCGAGGAAAGGCTAATGTACCATATTATTGATGGGCTTCGTGATGTAACTAGAGAGACCTTAGGAATGCATGCCCAAGGTCAACTATATGAACTACAAACCCATCAAGTCCAAGAGCTTATTAAGTGGGTAGCAAAAGAAGAAGGAGAATTGGCTAGATGGGAGAGTGTTGAAAAAGATCAATAGGACCAAACTCTCAACTTAACAAAGGTCCATGATCATAAAAAGAAGAAATCAACCAATCAGAAGGAGAAAGAATCATCTTTTCTGGTACAACAATCATTAGAAGAAATCGATGCAAAGATCAATAAGATGTTGGAATGGACATATAAAAGGTGTGGAGAATTTATTGATATCATTGGAGATAGAGTTTTGACAACCCAAGAAATAGGACAAAACAATAGATAGTCGGAATGAAGGAATGAAGGAAATAAGTGCTCAACTGCTAATCATACATATGAATGCAACATATGCTTGTATGATCACCCCAAGGGTCAATGCCCAATATTGTTACATTTATATGAGCATTGGGGAAATATGTTACAACCAGAGTTCGTATAGAGATACTATGTTCAATCACAGTGGAAACAATCTCAATTGTGGGGGAAGCCACCCTTAGACTAGAGATACCCTTTGTATCATTCGAACCCAAACACTTATCTTGTTTAACATCTTGTTTCTCCAACTAGGCGAACATACTCTATCTCACCACATTACCATTCTTCTCAATACTATCAGCCCAAGTCCTCAACACAACCACCACCTTTTGTACCACACACTTCTCCTAATTTTCAACATTCTCATCCTTTCCCTCCTTCTACATTGCCACCAACTATTCCTAAGGTATCTACACCATTGCAACAACCCATGAACATTGCTTGTGCTGCTACTACTAACAACAGTGAGAGGCCTCCTTGACATCCAAAGCGTCCCTTCTTTAAACATGACCGTAAGAAGGGACAACATAATTCTGAGGTCACTACATCCTCCAACTCAATACAAGTCCCACACTGTGGTGCACCCTTATCTTCAAACCCAACGCCTCATGTAACTCCATTAGGGCCACCAACTCACGCTCCAACAACAATACGGCCCAATGAACATAGGCATGGAGGGTGACAACCCAATCCTTGCATACCATCTAACAGTCCCAAATATCATAGTGGGTCAACTCGTTATCTAGGAACTACATCATATAAATTTCCCTACTATGCTTATTATAATCAAGTGTGTGAAACCCGATGGGGTAAATATGACCAAGCCAGAATATTTCCAACATGCAAGGATCCTCATCTTCCATTTATTAATCCTTGCCATCCTCAATAGATTCGTTATGGGGGATATCCCCCATTCTAATATTAAGCAGGATTAAAAAATATTTTTCATTTTCTTTAATTTTTCAATTTTTTTTCTAGCTTTTCATTTTTCAACTTCTTGTTTTATCCTTTTGTCTCTTTGGTATTTTTGTCTTTTTAAGTATTTTTGTCTTTTTATGCTTTTGTAAGTAATCTCATCTACAAATAAAACACTCATGTGGATCATTGGTTGAGATGTGTTCTATGTTATTGAGTCTCGAGTGATCAATTATTTGGACAATGAGCCCATTACACCCACTCATCCATTCTACAAATAAGAGGTTCTGTTCAAGGGTATAGTGATATTCTTGACATTTTTAAAACTTAAAATTAATTTTTGTGTTCATTGTACCTAGAATGAAGAAGGATGGACCAAGAGGGAATGATTAGGGTGTGACATCAAGGGGACTTATGGATTCTCTTTGGTGACATCTGTGAGAGTTATTGTGCGACATGGTTGTACTAAGATCCTTGTAGATCTAACGAAAAATGGGAGTAAGAGTAATAAAAAAGGGCATTCAAAAATCCAATGCTATTCTAGGGGGTCCCACTGGAAAGACATGCATCCATGCCTAAAGGTTGGCGGCTTCTATGGATTCAGCAATTGAAAAAAAGAGAGAGAAAAGAAAAAGAAAAACAAAAGGAAGTGCCACAAAACAAAAATCACTCCTCCATTGAATAAAATGCCAAGTGATCGTACAACTTGCTGTTATGATACTCTCATAGTCGCTCATCATGGGATGAAATAATGCGATATCACTGATTAGAGGAATGGACTTCATCCTGATCTTGGAATGATGAGTTAATGACACATTAATCATGCTTTACATGCAGGATTCACTGTGCCCTGGGTCAGTTACCTCATGTCCCAATCTCTACGATCCCTTCTATACTTCGTCTCATCTCACTATTTGTGTAATTATAGCTCATGTCATGTGTAACATAGAATTCTCACCTCATTCTGGTGATACTTACATGTGTGTGTTTTGTGGAATCAATGCAGATTACATTTAATCCATCTAGTGCCCACGGACACTTTAAGTGTGGTTACACAAGGGAATTATAGGTTGAAACCTACTTTGGGGAGGATCCACTTGTGTAATTTTTTGTAATTTTCACTTATGACATAGCTTACACACACCATTTCTTACCCTCCGCATAATTTTCAAAAAACTTTCTTTCCCTAGTATTATCCCTCTGAATTTCAACATTCCTATGTACCATTACATAGCCTTTTTCTCCCATTCGAGGTTTTATTAATAAAATCCTCACCATCATAATTATTTGTGCCTTTCGAATTAATGGAATTACCGTAGCAACCTTTAACATGTGCCACATGTCCTTGCTTTCATATTTTATTTTCCAAAACACCCTAAAAATTTAGTTTTTTCTTCGGGCCTAAAACATCGATAGGCCATGATATCACGTATGCGATATCGCAGTCGACACGATATTGCATACGCGATGTATCATACGTGATATCGCATCCCTGCATCCCTATAAATATGCGACCCCTACAACACTTAGCCTAATTTTTCATCATTCATGCGGGGGAGTTTTTCAAATTTTTTTGTACAACTTGCGAGTGTGACATCTTTGCTTTTCAACCTCTATCTTGCTCGTTGGTACTCTGATTTTAATTCCAACTGAACCTGCTTGAACCCAGAGTGTTTAACTTAGTCATGGGGGAGGGACACCTACTAAAAAGTGCCTAACTTTTTTGGAGTTTATCATTGCCCAAAGGACATCATCTAGGGTAATTAGCTATAACACTTAGAATAATTGTGCCCAAAAATCATTTAATACCTAGGTATATCGAGAAATTAAAATTGGAAACCACCTAGGTAAAACGGAGTCATTATTATAATCATTTAGGCAAGATCACACGAAGATTAAATAAATTAATTAATTAAGGAAAGCAGTAAGGTATAACTTAACTTAAAAAATAGCCTTACTAACACTTGGCCTCGTGTGATTGCAGATGGCCCCAAAACGTGGACAAAAGGAAGGTCCTACTCAAGGTGGAAGTAAACGATCTCAGAGAGGTGAAAGACAAGATCTTGCCAGACAACATACAAAATAGGAGGAGTAATCATTTAGTATTCATCAAGAGGACCCTGCTACCGTACAGTCCGGGTAGGCAGAAGGAGGAGCAGGTGCAGCTTCTGAACAGGGACAACATCTCACGTTGCCTCAAGATTGTGTTCAGGCCATCCATGAGAAGTCCACTTTTGCTGTAGTGATTGTGGAATTGAACTTTGAATATTTTGTAGAGTTTGCTCCTAAGGCCATTAGGGATCACCTCAAAGGATCTCCCTTATGGCATATGCTCTCTGAAAGCAGTGCCTGGTACCTAGGGGAGACGTACCAATTTTGACACAATAGGGAGCAAGGCACCACTATCAACATTTGTGGTGTGACAATTGATTTCTCTACATAGGCCATTTTAGAAGTGTTAAACCTTCCAAATATTGGGCCAAAAGTTGCTCAGTTATCCACCTGTTTAGATCTCGATGTGCGATGGGATTGGTTGGAAAGGGCTTATGGCAGAGATAAAACATTTGGTGAGTTGACGACAGAAGAGAGGATCTATTTTAAAATTGGAACATATCACCTCTTTTCCATGAAGGGCTTAAAAAGGATATCAACGTATGCAACGAGAGGATGTGTAGTGTTGATGGGAAAGGTTAACGCTAACTTGCCCCATCTATATTTAACGGAGATCCTAAGGAGGTTCGAGGAATGAAAAATAGGGAAGATGGCATTGCCTTTCCCTTGTCTTATCAGAAAGCTTTTCTGATGTGCTGGTATTAGGGGGTACACCAATGATGTCCTTTGAAAAGCCCAGACTACTTTATATGCTGAATTATTAAAGTTGTCAACTCCAAGGAAAATCACTGGCGAGACGCTGGGACCAAAAGAAGAAGACGAACAGATGGTTGGAACAACTGTAATTCAACTTGCAGGTTCCATCCAACCTCCAAGCATAGGACCCAACCAACAATAGGAAGCAGGGCCCAACACAGGCCATGATCATTCGCCACCGCAAGACTACAGACTGGCGATGAGCCATCTCAAGGTCATCACTGAGACGGTTAGTTGGGGAAGTCGTGATGACGCAAACCTCTTCCGTGTCATCAATGATGCCATTTAGCCCACATTTTCTATGGATCGTACAAGGGGTGAAATATCTATTCACATAGGAGGAGGGGAAAGTAGATGGTCACAACAGATCTCAGGAAACATGACATCTTTCCAGGTGCAGTTAAAAACTGGTGAAGGGGCCACTTTGGTGGTCATGCAACACCAGAATTCCATGGGAGCTGTAGAAGTGGTCATGGATCATATTAAAGAATCATTCAATGTACCTGTTGTGCCACTGGTAGATCTCACAGGAGCAAGGGATGCTCAAACTTTGGCCAAAACCTCAATGGCTCCTATGGAACATGAGAATGTGCTTGATCGATTATTCCAAACAGGGCAAGTAATGACATCCCTATTTAACATTCCTCAGGATGTTACAGAAATTTAGTTAGACCTAATTTCCACAAAGGGGAAGCTAGTCTTAACAAAGTTGAGGGTTGAGCATGCTGAAGCAGAAGTGTAGAAATTACAAGCGCAGCTCATGGCCCTACAAGAAGCACAATGGGATCCTTTGCAATTTGTTCCCATAGACCAGCTAGATAATTTTAGAATTGAGCAACTAACCAAGCTAATAGCGGAGAATAAAAAGGTGGATGATGAAAAAGAGAAGGTTGTTTGGGATACCTTTGCAGCACAGGATCAAACTCGTGCACATATTAAGGCACTCAATGCCTTATAGGAAGAAAATAAATAGCTTGTTGCCAACAACCTTCGGTTGACTACTATGGAAAAGAAAAAGAATGTTCTCGAGGAACACTTTCATCAATTGTGAGAAAAATTCATCTGAGTCAAGCAAGACATAAGTCTTTTAGCCAAGGAGAATAGAACCCTCTCAATGGAGGAGGTACACGGAATTCGCCAAAAGATAGCTATTGAAATAAGCGCGTGGCAAAATGAGGCTAAACGACATGGAAAGCTAAAGGAGAACTTCCAAGATCAGGTGGGGAAGTACAAATAGATCCTTGAGAAGGAGATCCATATGACCAAGGCCCACATCAATGTTATCAGTGCTCAACACACTGACTAGCAGGCCATATTGGACACATATGCTTTTGCCCACCAAGTGGAAGTTAAGAACTAGGACCTGCAGATTCAGGATCTGACAGAATACATGGAGTTGGTAAACCTGCGATATGCCAACCTTGCCATGTTAATAGCAGGGAACTTGAGGATAGAGCTCAAGCAGTAGGTAGCAACCACCTATGCTAAATACAAAGCAAAATTTGGAGAACACAAGAAGTTGTTGGAAAAATTGGAGGTCACAAATTCTGAACTTGAGGTGGTGAAAACAAGCTACCAAGACCAACAAGGTGTCACAGTGGATTTGGCTCGATAGCTTGTGGATTTCCAGGAATACAAAGATAAGACTAGAGCCTATGAAGAGGAACATTGGGTATTTGCAGCTTGGTATGTCAAGGCCAATCAAATGTTTCCACAACTAGCCTGTCCATGGGAAGTGCTGACTTCATCAAACATCAGAACATTAGCATGGATGGCACAAGACCCTCAGACTAAAGAGGAGAATCTCTTGGCCATACTTCAATGCCATCAAGTCTCAAAGCCTGGAGCACAAGACAAAGGGAAAGCACCAATGGAGGAGCCACCGCCACCAGGAACTACATGAGTTCCACAATTTTGTAGTTGTAGCACATTCTTTGTGTTGTGTCTTTGTTTTGTTTTCATTCCACATTGCAGCATAATCCCATTTTCACCATCCAAGAATCCCATACTTATCCATTGTGTAATCACTGTAACTCGAGGATGAGTTTTCATTCAGTCGTGGGGGTATGATGAGTCGCGTTTTGGGTTACAGTGATATTGCATACATGATATCGTAGCCTATCTCCTCATATATAAATAAGAGGTAGACAGATCAAAAGGGTGAAATAATTAGTAAGTTAGTTCTTAGTTAAGTGTTTTCATTTCTTTCTCTCAACCCTTTTCCTCTCCGTGTATGCCTGTAGTGTGGTGATTGTAATTGTATGACATCCTTTATTCAAGTGTGACGTACTTCGACACGCACATGACCAGCAGTAAAGATCAAGATTACTTCATCATTACAGCACTCACTTAGTTTAATCATTTAATTAATTGTTATTTACTACTTTCCTAGTTAATCTCTTCTCACCCTGAAACTCATGTTAAAACGTAGAATGAGTACGACTTGATTACAAGCATTTAAGTGTGACTACTTGGTAACTCAGTAGTGTACCTAGGATATGTGCTTAGTAATCCCAGTAGTAGTCATGCACGAAGTCCAGGATGTGTATAGATAATTAAGGAATGGATGCTCATCACACTTAGGCTAGTTTATATTCTCTCATTCTCTCTCTCCTAAATTAGTGAATATTACTTTCCATTGCCTTTAGGAGTAGCATTAGATTAGAAACCACATCATACACCTCACTTTGGACTAAACCATATGTGACAAAGCTAATACTAGTCTAGGTGGGAAGACATTGAATTCCAACCCAAGGCTAACTGTCTAGATGCCACAACTAGTTCGTTTGTGGAGTTCAATCGGATCATGCGTGTAATGCTTGGATTCGTATGGTTGAGTGTAGGGGTACCTCGTCACTCATCAATGTCTATGATGTATTTGTTGCCTGATCTCTAATAGATTAAGCAGCTTCTTTTGTGTGATCCTACACTCATCATGGTTCTCATTTGATATTGTAATTAGCAGGTGTTCTTGTTGATTGTTTAATGTTGTATAGTTGGAGGTTTTAGCCTTGTTGTTGTTGGTCCCAACTTAAGTGTCGAGAGTTTCATCTTGAAACTTCACCTCCAAATATCAATCAATGTTGACATTGTTGATAGATGGTGAATACATGTTATCCCCACAAATCAAAATTTTACTATCCTCATATAGCTAATGAAGCTCCAAATGTATAGGAGATGAGATGACTTGAAGGTTTGCTAACCATGGCCTTTCTAGGATCAAGTTAGAACCTAGTGTCTCTTCGACTACTAGGAAGTTGGTAGATGTGGAGAAATGTTTCCTAGGTACAAAATCCAAGGAGATAGAACATTGAACCACTACTCATGATTCATTGAATGACTTGAGTGTAGAGGTAGAGGCTTCTTGGATGTTTTCAGTTAAGCCTAGTTTCTTAACATTGTAAAGGGTACCACATTAGTTGCCCTATCATCCACATGAACATGATGAACCGTATACTTGCCAATATATATGAGAATGAGAAGAGGAGCATATAGAACTTCTTCATTCAGTGAGTTAATCGTCACCTCACTATCATGAAAGTTGAGGTTAGAATGATGTTTTTCTTTCCTAAGTGAGATTTACTCAATGATAGAGTGAATAGATTCTTTGTAGTAGGCATGTATTTTCTCATAGGGATAGAAGTTAACATTTGAGCTAGTGCATCCTTATCAGTAGGAGAAATCATGACTAAGTTGTATAGATTCAATGATGTGTTCTTTTGTTTTAGGGATTGTTTGGCTTGTTCCATTTTTATGAGGAAATTCTTTTCTTTAGCATGTGATCTTTCAGCCTTGGTGGTCTTAATTTTCTTCATTCTTCCTAGAATTTTTAGCTCATGTTTTGATGTGTTTTGATTGGGGTCCCTAGCTCATACCTGGTTGTCGATTCTTTCTTGGTTGATTGGTTAACATAGTTCAAACAATGGAGTTCATTTGTAGAGCTAGCTTAGGTGTAGGTTTCAATGGGGTAGCTTGCTTCAATGCCTTTTTTTTGTTGGATACCTTAGGTGGGCTCAGTTGTTAGCTTGGTAATAGGTTATTTTTGTTGCCTTTGTGGTGATGATTTCTTGTTAATCACTAAATTATTGGTCATAATAGGTTATGGAGTTCATAGGTAGAGCTAGCTTAGGTATAGGTTTCAATGGGGTAGCTTGCTTCCATTCCTTTTTTTGTTGAATACCTTAAGTGGGCTTAGTTGTTGGCTTGGTAAAAAGTTATTTTTGTTGCCTTTATGATGATCATTTCTTGTTAATGATTGAATTATTAGCCACAATAGGTTATCTTTAGTCATAGGTTGTCACATTTTTTCTTGTTGAAGATAGAGGCACCAAATAGCAAATGGTTTTCTATCTTTAGAAGGATTGGTAATGTGTTGTTTGGGTTGTGACATTGATGCCATTAAAGGTGGAATACATATCATAGAAGACTCTTTAGGAGCTATAGGCAGTGATACTCATATAATAAATGGCATTTTAGGCTTTATGTTTTGGGACTGAGTACTAGTTGGTGGTACTTTGATGACAAACAATCCTATAGGAGGATTAGACCATTTGGTTGTTGTAAATGAGGTTATGTTATAAGAGTTGTTATTAGTGTTTAGAGATTTGGGCTCATTCAATACTAGCTCTCCATGGTCGATCATCTTCTGAAGATCATCTTTCAATGTTAGGAAAAAATTAGTATCATGACTAGCTAGTTGACGATAATGGAAAAACTTATATCTTTTGAAGTGCTTTGGTAGTTTCGGATAATCTTTGGTTACTATCATTGGATCTTTAGCTATCTCACAAAGATGATCATGTTTGTTACAAGCTTCCTCAAATATTTTCTTATGTTGAATATGGTTATTTCTAAGAAATTATTCTAGAAGCTCAAAGGCTTCATAGGTAACCTAGCATACCTAGTCCTATCCTTGTGCTTAAAGTTTGACCTAGATGGTTTGGACATGTGCAAAGAAAATCAAACAATAAGCCTATAAACAGATGTTACTACATCATTGTTGTAGGAAATCCACTAAAAGGAAAATCAAAGAAGACATGGGAAAAATGATTTAAGATTATTTGCAAAAACTAAAAGTAAACAAAGATATGACTCTTCGTAGAGGGGAATGAGCAAAAAAATTCATGTAACTGAGCTAACCTAATTTTGTTGGGATACGGATTGGATGATTATGTTGATGATGATTATAATATTCTATATTTTATTTTCTATAGAACTATGATATAGACTAGTATCCTCTAGATAGTTATGTTGGGGTTTAAACCTTAGATATTTATTGAATAGTAGAAGAAGCCATAGCTAAGCCTATGCAACCTTTCCAAATCTATGTAAGTTGTCTTTTATTACTAGTGTTCCATTCACTTAAGATTTGAGTCATTTTTGGAGATCTTGGCCATGTAAGGGCTATGGTTAGTAGTGCTTCCTTCAAAAGTAGAGAATTTATTACAATGATCATTTTTATAGTTTTTGCTTCACAAGGTTAATTTACATCTTAATTTTAATGGCATATATTTGTAAAAAAAAAAAAATATTCTAAAATGCATATTTCTAAAATCTGTATTTAGATTTATATTCATGTTGTTATGATAAAATGCCATTATGAATTTCATTCTATTTTGACATGTTTTGGATTCTACTAGATTTATTTAAATGTCATGATGATATATAGGATTTTTTATCTCATTCATAGGCCTTTCAGATATACTGTCTCAATCCATGGCTTATGCACTACAAGACTAAATTCTAGATGCATTGGCATGAATTTTGAAATGCTTTTCTTGAGTCGTACAACCATTAGAATTTCATCATAACCTACATTAGTGGTTGCAATGGAAGTTGCAATGTTCCATATGGGCATGTGTTTCATCGTAACTTGCATTATGAATGGTGATGGATGTTGCAACATTCCATATAAGCATGTGGAAAATTTTGTTAGCATGAACAAATGACAAAAGAGGTTGTTTGATCATTAGGATCATGCATGTAGAGTTTTAACATTAAAAATATAGTTTTAACTTGAAAAAAAAATAAAGAAAGAGTTAAAACTTCAATTGAAATTTTTGATTCATTAGGAAATTTTGAAGTTGGCTTTTTAGTAAAACAAAAAAGTTTATTTTGTCACATTTCCCCACTACCCTAGGTTTGGTTTGTTTGATTATATTTACTTATCTAAAAGACATCCAAAATACGTATTTCTTGTTAGAAGATGCTACTACTATAATTGAAATACATAAAGCTTTATTTAGGCATGACTTTTTGATTATACAATCCTTAAGTAGTAAAACCATAGTGTTATCTCTTAAGGTTCTTTTATCATACCTAAGGAAGATAATTTAGAATGATCAATTGTACATGATTAATCCCAATCATCTCTTGATATGTGTATGTATGTGATGTTGATCTTGTTATATATTGCTACAATTTAAGAATTATGTGGCCTTGATTTCTTGGAAACTCTATAAGAGTACATAGGTAGCCAAGGCTAGGGATTTTGGTGTGGGTACCCTTCCTCTTCCATGGAAGAGGGTTTTAAAAATAGTTTGATAAAATTAATTAGTATATTACTTCTATGTGAATACTTTATAGATTGGGAAGTATAGTTGCTTGGTGTAGAAGTAATTGTTAATGTGATGTATGGTTTATAAATATGATTGTTCTTAAAGCTTAAGTATTAGTATTATTATGTTGTTGAGTGTATCTTCTAGTGGTGGGAATCTCATTACATGATTTACCTACTGATGAGCGGCGAGGTATCCCTATGCTCAACCATACGAATCATAGGAGTTCATGTGTGATTTGGTTGAATTCCATAGAATATAATTACTAAGTACGCCATAGCTAAACAATGTGTGCATGTTGTCTATTCATTGTCTTCCTAGCCCCACTTGTGAAATGCAATTGTATGGTTAAGTGTGATTGAGGCGTAAGATTTTTATTATTTTGTGTTTTATCAAATTACTCGCCTAAAAAAAGAATGAAAGTAAGAGTAATTAAATGATAAATAAACTATCATCTAATCTAGCCTAACACAAGTAACTATTCCCACTTCCCAGACACATCATGAACTTTGTGTAAACATTGCTGGATTGTTGAACGCTAATCGTTGCTAAGCTACCAAGTGTCACATGTATGTTTGAAGGGGTCATGCTTGTGTATTTTAATTAGTTTCTTGATTAATCAAAATTAATTACTATATGAACAAAATTAATGTAAATTGCATAAAATCACAATATATAAATGCATAAGAAAGCAAGTCTCAAGTGTTGCAAGGATGAATTAAAGAGTTTTTCTTTATTGCCAACACAATGGTGTGTTCAGGTACATCAATGTTTGAATAAAGATCCATTCACACTTAGACCTCTTACTCTGGGCACTTGGAAAATATTCTAACTCTCAAATGAACAAACTACAAGAGTTTTGCTACTTGACTGCCAAAAACTATTCTCAATTATGCGCCCGAGGGCTATATTTGTAGACCTGAGAGTAACCCTATGATATCAAATGTACGATATCGCAAGTTCCTATTTATTGCCAACACAATGGTGTGCTCAGGTACATCAATGCTTGAATAAAGATCCATTCACACTTAGACATCTTGTTGTGGGCACATGGAAAATATTCTAACTCTTAAATGGACAAATTGCAAGAGTTTTGCTACTTGATTACCAAAAACTATTCTCAATTATGCGCTCGGGGGCTATATTTATAGACCTAAGAGTAACCCTATGATATTGAATGTACGATATCGCATCTTGGGCCATGATATTGCATACTCGATATCATGTACCTGATATTGCAACCACCTTGATATCAGAGTGAGTAAAAAAAATGATTTATCATACCCCCACGATTGATTGAAAACTTTTCATCGAGTATAGAAGAAGAGGAACAAGTACTTTACAAAATATATTAGGAGGTGTGGACTATTTGCCTGACATGCAGAGTGACAAAGAGAAAATGGACAAATACAAAAGTTCTCAAGCATACAACATTACAATTGTGTACAAAATTTACTGCTCAAGACAACAGGAAAGAACACCATTGGATCCAAAGGACATCAAATCTCTCTTAACAATAGAAGAATAATGGAGAGGTATAAAAGATCCAGTGGTCATGAGAAATCTCCCATGAGTGATATTATTGCATCCTCCTTGGTGAAGAAAGTCCCACTTTCAGTCCATTCTCCCCACTACAATCACAAAAAAGTCAAGGATTAGTATATAAAGTGTAATAGATAATGGCTGAATTCCTTGTCTCATTGATGATTTTACCTAATCGAGTTATGATTGTGATAGATTGGTTGCTTGATAGTGTTATTGAAAAGATTGACGAATGGGTTAAGTAAGAAAAGTAGTCCATAAGATTTAGAAAAATATTAACATAAGGAATACTGGAAAAAGGGTATAAAAATTCACAATAATAAAAAGAGGAATTTCACTAAAAACATTTGTGAAGATGTGTACAATTTGGATGGCATGGATGGGGTAAATAAAAAGAATTTGATTGTAACAATGTCTAAGGGTAAAGAACTTAACCAAACCAAAAGATATGCAAGTGGATCCTTCCCAAAGCAGGCATAGGCCTTTTATGCCCTTACATAACTTCAAACCAAGGAGTCCGTGGGCTCAATGGATGATTAATGGTTATGGAAAGTTAAGTACAAAATTTCAAAAGTAACTGACTAAGAAACCTGATACATCAAACTAGAACATTGAATCAAAACAAAACTGGTAGTGAGGTGAGGCATGAAAAGCATAGGTGGATGAGAGAGAGAATGGAATGGAGTTCCTAATTATGGTCACATGAAGTCCCTTGTGGAGTTTGTGATTAAATGACTCAATAAGATCCATCCTTGGTCTAGACCCAAAACCAACTACTTTTAGTGACTTCGCATTGACATTCTAAGACTAGTCCATCCCTTGAGATACAAGAATGATCCCACAAAACAACCACCATTCCAAATTTGAGAGAAAGTAGGAAGTAAGAAAGTGCCTTAGTTAGAGGAGACAAGACAAGTCACATAACTAGTTCTTGTAGCCCTTTTTATTTTATCTAAGGGCTGTGCTTTGAATTCTCATGTTTTTTTTGTTAAATGGAAACCAAACCATGCAAAGATCCATGCATTTGTTGCATTTATTTTGTCCAAGGGATGTGCTTTGAACACTCATATCTCTCTCTCTCTTTTGTTTTTTTGATGAGGACCACACCATGCAAGGACTTATTTGACTTCCTATTATGAAATGATGTGGAATGGTGAGAAGCTCATGAGAACAATCTTGCACATAGGAAAATAGAAAAGCATGAAGAATACTATATCCCTTTGAAGCCATACCTTGTCCATTTACAATTTTGAAAACTACACAAGTCACCAATTTATTAAAGTTGCATTAATGAAGAAGGGATTGCACATTTCCAAAACAAGAAAAACCATAGAGTATGTGGATGGGTGGATGATGTGGACTCACTACCTGTTACATGAAACGAAGCCATGTCCTAGTTGTCAGTAACGACATTCAAAGTTAGAAACTAGACATCAACAATCAAATTACAAATGAAACATACCACCATCGAGTAGCACATTACGATTGTACTTGACACCTTATTAGTAGAAAGAGTAGAGAAACACATCAAACACAAGAAGAGATAAAAAAGTAAAAGATTATGCAATAAATATCAACTATATTAACGATGGTGTAAAAAAAATTAAGAAAAGATCAATAACTTGAAAAAAAAAATATGTAAAACAAAGATGTAAAATAAAGAATATGAAAATAAAAAGTTGTAAAACTAAAAATGTGTAAAATAAAAAGGTCAAAATACTGAGGAGCCACATAAAGTGTTAGTATGGGTGACCATCCCCCCCACGATTGAGGTTGAAGGGGGAGATTCGAAAGATTGAGCATGGTTGTCCATTTGGCGAGGTATTCATTGAGTTGGTTGGCTTAGGCTCATGGACAAGTTTTACTTGTTGGATGTTGACTAATTATTTTTTTATTTAGGCTATCAGGTTTGTAGATGATCATGGCCCTAGATGGAAAAGTCTCATCAATAATGTAAGGTCCTTCCCACAATGTTTGAAATTTGGTTCATTGGGGTACATGTGCAAGATTCTAATAGAGAACCTTGTCTCTTGGTTGAAACTTGACTTTTCTTATTTTGAGGTCATGACGTTTCGTGTTGAATGGCTTATGAATTTCATTAGATGATAGGGCCATTAATTGATTTTCTTCTAGCAAGTTAAGGTTCATTAATCATTCTTTTTGCACTAGACTGAGATTTAGGTCAAGGTCATAGGCTGTGGAGAGTGTACGGAGCTTGGATTGGATGGGTAGTATAGGTAGTTTTCCATACATGAGCTTATAAGGAGAATAGCCTATGGGAAGCTTCCATGTGGAGTGATAGGCCCAAATGGCATAATTTAATTTGGTGCTCCAATTCCTTCGGTATTTGCTAATGGTGCATGTTAGAATTTTTGTAATCTCTTGATTAGTGACCTTTGCTTGATCATTGGCTTGGGGATGATATAGTGTTGTGATTTTAGGCTCAACCCCCAAGTGCTGCATCAATTTTCAAAAAGTGGCACCTATAAAATGAGTTCCATTATTAGAAATTAATACACAAGGCACACCAAACCTATTTATAATATTTTTTTGTACAAACCAAGTAGCAGTGGTGGATGTACAGTCAATGACAACTGCTGCTTCTACCCACTTGGTGCAATAGTCAACTACGACTATGATATATGGCTTTTCATTTGATAAAGGTGCGATGGGAGCCATAAAGTCAATGCCCCAAATATCGAATGGCTCAAGAGGTTGAATCTATTACTGTGGCCCCTCCATTTGAGCTGTCACTCTACCACCCTATGGCAAATATCACAAGCACAAATAAATTAGTATGCATCGTTGAGGATTGTTGGCCAATACTATCTTGCCATGAGGATTTTTATGGTTATGCATCTCCCAGCATAATGGCCCCCACAAGGGCCTTCGTGAGCATCTTGGAGAATGTATAGTGGATTTTTATTAGGGACACACCAACATACTAGGCCATTGGAACAGACTTTATAAAGGTTTCCATTAATTTCCATGAAACGCTTAACTCGGTAAAGAAAATTTTTTTTCTTTCTAGTGTCTAGTCCTTGAAGTAGTTTTTTCTTGAGTAGATAAGTGAGGATGGTGCCATACCATTTTGGTTCATTAGACATTTATGCATTAATAGCCTCTACAAAGAGAAATTTGTCAAAAAACTGATGAGATAAGGGACTCTCTTTCTCCTTGTCGTCCCATCTTAGTCACGATAAGTGATCCATGACCACATTCTCTACATCCTTTTGATCTATGATCATGAGATCAAATTCCTGCAAAATCATGAATCATTGTATGACATGGGGGTTCACCATTGGTTTATTCATTAGAAATCATATGGCACTATGATCTATGTGCACAAAAACGTTATAGCCAAGCACATAGTACCTGAACTTCTCTAAGGTAAACACCACTGCCATCAACTCCTTTCCTATGGCAGTGTAGTTTAGTTGTGCACCTGCAATGCTTTAGCTTGCATAGTGAATGTAATATGGATTTTTTTGATCATACATCTACATAAGCACTACCCCCAATGCATAATTTGATGCATTAGTCATCACATGAAACAATTTGGACCAATCGGGTGCTTAAAGAATTAGGGTTTCAACAAGCTTCTGTTTCAGTTGCTAAAATGCTATTTCACATGTAGGGGTCTAGATAAACGATGCATCCTTCTTTGTCAATGGCTTGGCGATTTTGAAAAAATTCTTGGTGAAGTACCGATAGTAGCCAATATCACCAAGGAATGATCACACTTCTTTGACTATTTTAGGTTGGCAGGTTATTCCTTGGATGACCCTTATTATTTCAGGGTTCACCTTGATTCTTACTTTTGAGATATAGTGCCCCCCCCCCCCAAAGACTATGCCTTCTTGGATCATAAGATGGCTCTTTTGCCAATTAAGCTGGAGGTTTGTTTTGACACATCTCTTCAACACCTACTCAAGATAGTTGAGGGCTTACTCGAACATAACTCTGTAGGTAGAAAAGTCATCCATGAAGACTTCTACCACACTATTGATTTGTTGTTGAAAAATGCTAAGAACTAATCATTGGAGTGTGGTTGGGGTATTACATAGATCGAATGGCATCTAACGGTAGGCAAAAGTCTCCTAAAGAATTGTGAAAGTTGTCTTTTCCCAGTTCTCTAGTGCAATCCAAATTTGGTTATAGCCACTATAACCATCCAGAAAGCTATAATAGCTATGCCTAGAAATGGTGTACAACACTTGGTCAACAAAAGACAATGGAAAGTGATGTTTGAAAGTTTCCATGTTAAAAGTTAGAAGTTGATGCACACCCGCCATTTATCTCCTTCCTTGGGTACAATCATGAGTGTACTGACCCACTCACTATTTGTGATAGGGTAGATGAATCCCACCTTGAGGAGTTGTTCAATTTTCTCTTTGATAATTTATATTAATTTGCGATTCAAACACTACTATGGCTATCATTTTGGCTTAACAATAGAGTCAGTGTATATTTAGTGTTGGCATATTCTTAGATCTATCCCAGTGAGCTTAGAATATAACTAGGCAAAGGCTATTGACCACTTTTCTTCAACTTTTATCAAAATTTTCTTTTGTTTTATAGCAAGCTTGGCACTAATGATGACTGGCCTTCCATTTTTCAAGAACACATACTCCATTCTAAATAGTAGTGTCTTCAATTCAATGGGGCTTTTGTTTAAAATTGTCAAGAATCTACAACTCTTCCCAATTGGTATCATCACGTACTCCTTCGGAAGGCTGGTGATGAACTTACTCGAGTTCATCCATACTTAGAACATATTTATATGTTAGGCCCTTAGTAGGTTTCATGCACAATGTATTACTACAAGAATCAACTATCAGCTAGTGGGTGCCTTCTTGTTTTGTGGTTGCTACGTATAGACATCTTTGGATTTTAGCTTTTGGTGCACACTACTTGCATGTAGAGATAGATTTTCACTTCACTAACCATAACTTTTGTACACAATGGCACCCTAAATCATTATATATGATACATGGAACCCTCTTCTTCTCAATCTTTCCAAATTCATTTTCTTTTGATATCTCCAAGGAATGATCTCTAATGCCCATTTTGGCATCGACGATTCTTAACCACACCCTTCCCATAATAATTGGGAAGTCCCCCTTGTAGTTCTCCACCTTAATTACTAGTAATTTGGTGGGATATGACCACCCATAAATGATGGTTATGATGTCCTCTACTAGTCCCAATGGAACAATGATGGACTGGTCTGCTAGTTCTATTTGAATGTTTCTCTTCTTCAAGGTAGGAAGGTTTCACATTGTGTATATCTTATGTGAGATCATATTAACATTGGAACCTGAGTCAAGAGGATATTTACAAGGCTCATTCCTAGCAATTTGTAAATATACTATGAGACTCCCAGGATCAGCTAACTTTCTAGGTAGGTTACTGATGAGTGGCGAGGTACCCCTACACTCAACCATACGAATACGAGCATAGCATGCGTGATCCAGTTGAAATCCATAGAATAAGTGCCTACATGCCTTATGGAACACTTAATGTTAATTATTCGTTGTTTTCCCAGACTTACTTGTAGTTGTTATGGTTGTATGGTTAAGTAAGTTTGAGGTATATGATTTTTATATCTTTTCTTTTTTATGTCCTACGCTGATAAGGTGAAGAGTGAAGAGACTAATTAATAACTCTAACTAACTAACTAAGTTTAAGTTAACCTAGCATCAACATCTGTTCCCACTTACCATTCACACCCTGAACCAATGCAACCTTGGTTACCAAATGCTAGTCATTGCTGGGATTACCAAGCGTAACGCACGTGCTCGAAGAGGTCGTACTGAGGCACTTAACTAGGAGAGAAGGGTTGAGAGAGATTTAATGATTAATAAAGTGATTAAATGATAAAAAATAAATAAAATCCTCTTTAGCCTATTCCATGCACTGCAAGGTTTATCCAAGAAGTTCATCTTTATTGTCGTACACAAACATGTGTTCAGGTATAATAGTTGCTCGAATAAAGATCCATTCAATTTGGAGCTCCTACTGCAGGCACATGGAAAATATTCTATCTCTGGAGGGATCAAACTATCAGAGTTTCACTACAATCTAAGCCTAGGATGAGAAACAAGGGAGAGTCACCTCTTATTTATAGAATTGGTGATGGACTGCGATATTGCGGGGGACTCGAGGATGAGTTTTCATTTAGGCCTTATTTGTCAGCTGAGAAAGAGAGAGAGAAAGAAGTTTTTCTGCTGCCAACGCCAAGATTATGCCATTTTTTGTCCATCCATGAGTGCATCATCGATCTTGCTCTTTGGATAGCTGCTTCAACACTGATCCATTCCAAGTGTTCCCTCTAGATCCAATCTGTTGTTGTATGATTGCCATCTACACACACAACATAGTCTTTATATTAGCAAGGGTAAATGAATTTCAATGTAGTGGATACCTTGCTTTAGTGTAAGTCCATTGGCTTAGTTGTGGTATGGTTGATATAGGTCTGGAGATATATTCATGGTGACTACTGAAGGTGTAGGGGTTAGGAGAAAATCGAAAAAATTTGGGTCTGGACCCCCATGACTAAGAGCGAACCTCTGGTAGCAATAAAATGGAGAAAGAAAAAGAACAAGGAAGATGGAGAAAAAGAGACAATGTTAACGTCAGTGAAGTGGATGTTAAGATGGAAATGAACAAAATAAAATGGATTGCAAAAAATGTTAGGGAAAAGAATTTAATTAGTGCACCAAATAGGAATGCTAGTGGGTCCTCCCCAAAGTAGGCTCATGCCCTTAATGACCTAACAAACCCACATTCAAAGAGTTTGTAGACTCTGGGAATATCATTTGGAGCAAGAGTTAAAGTCTAAACCTCAAGAATTTACCAAAAAGAAAACAATACGTCAACCAAAATATACACTAATGATACAACCGACAATGAGGTGAACAATGGAGAGAAGGATGGAGAGAAGAGAATGGAATGGAATCCCAAGGACAAGGTGGTGTATAGCCCCTTATGGAGTTAATGATTAATGTGACTTAGTAGATCCCATTCCAAGTTTAGCCTCAAACAAACCACTTCCAATGACTTCACATTAATGCATTTTGCTAAACCATCCACTTGAAGCAACAAGAATGCATCCCTCAAGAGCTACCACCATTCTGACAAAACAAAGGAGGAGAGAATGGGAAGCAAGAAGGGCCTTAGTTAGAGGGAACACGTTTATTTTAGTTCCATAACCAGTGCTTGTAGCCCAAATGATTATTTTGTCTAAGGGTGTGCTTTGAATTCTC
>MNCI01014802.1:61244-90785 GCA_015680685.1 Gnetum montanum | reverse complement strand
AGGGAGAGATCTAAAATAATGAACACCTATTTGAATTTCTTAAAAGTGCCCAACTTCTCCCCATTGATGTTCTTAGACTAAGGGGTGGAAGTCGGCGACACTCATACTCCAATGTATCTATGCCTTCGTTGTGGGCATGAGTTGTTCCCTCAGCTCATTCCATGCATGTTGTTGGGTTGCTATCTAGATCAGCTATCAACCACTAGGTGTCCTCTTATTGTGTGGTTGCTACATACAGGTACCTTTGAATGTTATCCTCTGGTGCACACTGGTTACATGCAGGAGATGTTAAATTTGACATCACCCATGATTCCTACATGTCGTCACCCTCTGAGTCACTATATGTGATGCATGGAAATTTCTTCTTCTCGATCTTTCCATAAATATTTACCTTAGATATTTCCAAGGAAAGATCATAGATCCCTAGACATGTGTCTATTGTGCTTAGCCATGCCCTTCCCATTATAATTGGGAAGTCCCTTTTATTGTTGTTAACCTCTATCACCAAGAAATCTGCTGGGTATGAAGAACCATACATAGTGGTAATAATGCCCTTCACCAATCCCAAGGGAATGGTGATGGACTAGTCAGCCAGCTCTAGTTGAATATTTCTCTTCTTAAGTTGGGGTAGGTTCTAGGCTTGATACATCTCTCGTGATATTAAGTTGACTCCGGAACCTGAGTCAATAAGAGCCTTATGTGGTTTGTTCCCTATGACTTGGAGGTAGATTAAGGGACTTCCAGGTTCAGATAGTTTCCTGGGAGGTGGCCTACCTTGATCCAGTCAGTTACGGTATGCATTAACATAATTGTATGCATTGAGCTCTTGTATTGGTTTGAAGGGAGCTTCGAAGCCTTGTATGTTGGAGGAGTGTGTACAAACTCAACTGCTTGTGGTGGTGAGAGCTTGTCTAGGATTTTGGTTCTGAAGAAAGGTCTTCTCTTTTTATGGTTGTCAGAACTAGCAACACATTGAAGGTTTACTACTCTCGTAGTGTTACGTTGCTGTGGTTGAGTGGGAAGTTCCCCTTACATTGTTGGAGCAGGTGGTATGGGAACTAACGGTGCAAGAGAGACGGATGGATTTGGAGGATGGTATGGATGTGGAGCATCTTCCAGGGGAGAAGGAGGCCTTCTAAAGTACTCCCAAACTTGGTAGTAATGTTGTGGAGTTGTGTGACCCATGGAGTCACTTGGAGAAACCGGCTGCTGCATGTAGTAGCAATAAGGATCAGGTTGCCGGTAAGGGTATTGATGTTTCGGCGGTGGCATCCCCCATGACTGTGGGTATTTCCATTACTGATGTTGCTCGATGGGTTATGGTGGAGTTCCACTTAGATAGTATGTTAACGGTTGGTGGAACTACCTTGGGTTACCATGGGGATAAGGTAACCTTCGTGGTGTCTATCGTTGGTTAAGTCTCGGGTTGAGTGCATACACCCTAGACTCTTGTAGATGTTAGATGATTGGACAACATCCTTTAGGATGGTCATATTGGCAGATCTCACATCCACCTTCATTGTCTATGTTTGAGTCCACAACCTCATCGGAGATAGTTATTTTTTCCTTACCCTTGTCACGTGCAAGGCCTGAATCTCTCTGCTTTTTCTTATCCTTGTTACTACTTCATTCCTCCTTAGACTCCTCTATGATTTTCAGGACAAGTTCAAATCTACTATCCAAGGAGTCCTCTATCTGATCTACCTTAGCTTCCACTTCCATTGTTATCTTCTAAAGCGGCAAGGTTTTTCTATTCACCAACTTTTCAAGTGGTGACGTATCCTCTTCATTGCAGAATCTCACTTCCCTCTTCCAAAGGGAAGGATCATGGTTATATTCTTCCACGTTTCTCTTTTTCGTAACTCCCCTTATTCTTTGGCTACTTGTTCTAACAAGTGATGAATTTCATGGGATCTAAGTTCTAATAGTCTCCCTTGGACATATGTCCCAAGGGTTCTCCTAGTTTCATACCTTAGCCCATCCACGAGATGGCGTAGTTGATCCCGCTGTGCGTAACCTTGGTCCAAGCAACGATGTAGCAATGTGTAGTAGTGGCCCATGGCAGCATCCAAGGGTTCATGATTACCTTGCTTCCATCCTTGGGTCTGCTTACGTAAGTTAGACTCTCTGGAGTACATTTGATATTTATCGTTGAAGGGTTCTAACATCGTACTCCACCTCCTAATGGTTTCTGGTTCTAAGGACCGGTACCATCTCTCTGCTTCCTTTATGAGTGTCTTGGAAAAAAACTTTAGTTTTTGCCACTCATTTTCTATATTTTGCAAGGAGTAGGCATCGTGAAATTCCTGTAAATGATTCTACGGATCAACATTATATCCCCCTCAAAGCATGGGATATTGTTCATGTCTAAGCGCTTGATCCGACTATCTTTTTGATGCCTTGTTGGTATTCTAACTGCCTTTGTGATATCTAGCATACTTCGAGTGGCAAGTAGGGGTTCATCATGATAATCTCTTTCATGATGTCTATGATGTCTACATTGTTCCATACTTTCCCTTCGTTCATGCCCTTGTCCTCTCTCTCGACTCTCTCGTCGAGGTTTCTCATTTTTTCTACCTGTATCCTCACTGTTATGATTTTTATGACTACATCCTGATGTGGAAGGAGAGGGTGAATGATGTGAAGAAGGGGAAGAAGAAGGAGAACCATTGCCATGACAATGCTTCTTACCTTCTCTTTGGCTACTATGTCCCCGATCGTGATGAAGATCTGAATGCCCGTCCTTGTCATGTGTTTTTATTCCCTCAGTGAACAGTTGGCTTTCACGGGGATTAGAACTAGGGTTGTGTATCATGGAGCATAGGTTCTGATACCCCACCTCCTCACTATTGTTAGGAGGGGGAACATCATTCGATAGAGAACCTTTATAAGTGGTTCACCATCTCCAATTTCACTTAGGACATGCAGGACCCCTTTGCCCTTCAACAGTGTATGATGGCTCTCCTATCTTGAGTCCCTTAAACGTTGTGCTTCTATGGGATGGTAATACCTTGTGTTAAAATTACCTATAACGTATTCAGCATAGAGCTGTGTCATGCCTATCTATGCAAGAGCACGGATAAGCATGTTAGGGATTGCCCGATCTGGAGGTAACACTATGTTACCTTGAAAATCTCTCCAGCGCATCTGTTCATCCTGATGGAGGATAAAGGTAAAGTTAGGTATATACTCATCAGGATGAGCATATACCATCCTATATTGTTGAGGAACTGGATGATTTTGGTTATGTGTTTTAGATTGCCAACTGTTTCTTGTATGATCCCTAGGTGGTGAATTGCTTTTGTTCGAAGAAGAAATTTTAACTTTGTTTGGTGTGCTAATTAACCATTATATAATTTTTTTTAATTAATTAACCCTAAGGGTTCGTTTAAGCTTGCAGCAATGTGAGTGATTTCCTATGTTCTACTTAGCACATAAACACTTAGTCCCTGGCAACGGTGCCAATGATGAGTGGCGAGGTACCCCTACACTCAACCATACGAATACGAGCGTAGCACGCGTGATCCAATCAAACTCCACAGACTAAGTACCTACATGCCTTATGGAACACTTAAGGTTAATTATTCATTATCTTCCCAGACTTACTTGTAGTTGTCATGGTTGTATGGTTAAGTAAGTCTGAGGTATATGATTTTTATATCTTTTCTGTTTTATCTCCTACACTGATAAGGTGAAGAGTGAAGAGACTAATTACTAACTCTAACTAACTCACTAAGTCTAAATTAACCTAGCATCAGCATCCGTTCCCACTTACCATTCACACCTTGAACCAATGCAACCTTGGTTACCAAATGCTAGTCCTTGTTGGGATCACCAAGTGTAACACATGTGCTTGAAGCGATCGTACTGAGGCACTTAACTAGGAGAGAAGGGTTGAGAGAGATTTAATGACTAATAAAGTAATTAAATGATAAAAAATAAATAACAATAAATAAAATCCTATTTAGCTTATTCCATGCACTGCAAGGTTTATCCAAGAAGTTTGTCTTTATTGCCATATACAAACATGTGTTCAAGTACAATATTTGCTTGAATAAAGATCCGTTCACTTTGGAGCTCCTACTGTGGGCACATGGAAAACATTCTATCTCTAGAGGAATCAAACTGCTAGAGTTTTGCTATGGTCTAAGCCTAGAGTGAGAAACATGGGAGAGCCGCCTCTTATTTATAGAACTGACGACGGACCGTGATATCAGGTACGCGATATCGCGGTGCATGCGATATTGCATCCCATCAGTTACCAACTCAAATTCAATCAAATACAGTATGGGTTAGCATTATAGTATGGATTTGAGAGATATTTTGGTTTCAAGGGGACTTAAATAAAGATGATATAGAAGAAGGTGAAAGAGTAGGGTTACCAACCACCAATGTGTTTGAGGGCTTTGGTGGACTACGAGGTTAGAAGAGGGGTCTTTTCTTTGTTCATGGGTCTGACCTGCTTGGTGGGTTAATTGGTTGTAGATTAACTACCCTTGTAGTGTTTGTTTGCTGTGGTTGATTAGGCATTTCATCTTGCATGGATGGAGCAGGTAGTAGCTGTGTAGGAGATGGAGGAGTAGATGTAGGGACAAGAGGTGCATGAGGATAGTAGGTGGCATCCCTCCTTGGATAGGGTAATTGGTATACTTTAGGGGGGTAGTGGTGAGGTTGGTAAGTAACAACATGACCAGAGGAGTCTAGTGGAAATAAAGATTGCTAAACATAGTAACCATAGGGATCTGGTTGCTAGTAAGGGTATTGCTATCTTAGAGGTGGCGACACCCATAATTATGGTTGCTGGCATTGCTGGTACAATTCATAGGGTTGCGGTGGAGTTCCACTTGGATAGTACTGCTATGGTTGGTGGAACTTTCGAGGATTACCTTGTAGACAAGGTAATCTTTTGGGTGTTTACCTTTGTGTAGGTTGTGGATGTAAGGCATACACCCTAGATTCCTGCAAGTGTGACACAATTGGGCAACATCCCTTGGGATGTTCATATTGGCAAAGGTCACACCTACCATCATCATCTAAATCGCTATCTGTAGCCATCTCTATCATAGCCATTTTACCCTTACCCTTAGATATGGTATGTTCAGCTTCCTTACATCTTCGGCACTCACACTTGAAATTTGTTGTCCATGGAGTCCCATAACTAATCAACCTTAGCCATGATTTCTAATTGCAATTTCATGAGCAAGGTTTTCTGAATAGCCACCTCATCTTTGATTAGTTCATCCTCACTATTACAAAATCAAACCCCCCTTTTGTGGATAGCAGGATCCTTGTTGTATTCTTTTGCACTTTCTTGCTTTCTTAATTCTTCCTCCTCCTTGGCTACCTTCTCAATTAATTTTTGAATATGATGGGTGCTTAACTTTATCAATCTCCCTTGGGAAAAGATTCTAAGGGTTTTCCTTATTTTAGATTGCAACCTGTCTATGATATGATGAAGTTGATCAAGTTGAGAGTATCCATGGTTAGGAAACCTATGCAATAGAGAGTAGTATTGGCCAATAGCTGCATCCAAGGGCTCATGATTTTCTTGTTTTCACCCTTGAATATAATTCCTTAGAATAGATACTTGGGAGCATGTTTGATATTTTTCATTGAAAAATTCCAACATCATGCTCCACTACTTGATTGATTCTAGTTCTAAGGATTGATACGAATTTTCTGCCTCCTTTATGAGTGTCCTTGGAAATAATCTTAGCTTCTACCAATCATTTTCAATATTCTGCAAGGCACATGCATCTTGGAAGGGTTGAAGATGATTTTGTAGATCAACATCATATCCTCCCTCAAATTGAGGAATGTTGTTCATGTCTAGGCTTTTTATTTTGCTCTCCTTCACATGCCTTGTTGGAATCCTCACAGCCTCAACAATGTTTAACATGCCCTGAGTGGCAAGTAGAGGTTCATCAAGGCCATGATGATGGTGCCTACGATGTTCTCTACTAGCCCTTATTTCTTAATGATGGGTATCTTTGGATTTCCCATGTCTTTGATCATGCTTGTCCTGATGATCCCTTTTGTTGTTCTGGTCCCATCAGTCACCTCCATCATGGTTATTCCTTTTACAACCATGATTTGAGCTAGATGATGATGAAGGGAAAGAATAAGAAGAACTTACTCTACGCTGACACCTATTACCCTTTCTTCGATGCTTGTGACCACGATCGCGATCGCAATCTCCTTTTTTCCTGTTATCTTGAATTGCCTCTCTAGATCCAATATTGTCATTAGATCTGTTTTGACTAGAACTTGGATTATGAATTGTGGATTGCATATTCTAGTTGAGGGCTCCCTAAACAAAGTCAAAGAGAGGATAATCACTAAATAAGTGGTCACCTCCATCAAATGAACCAAGCAAAGGTGGAAAATGTTTTATCCCTTGCCCTTCATAAGCTCATGTTGGTGCTCTAGCTGATAATTCCTTAATCTTTGTGCTTTAGTGGGATGATAATCCCTTGAGTCATGATCTCACATCTTGTATTCTCCATGAAGATGTTAAAGCCCATGTCATGTGAGCATTAGTTGGAGCATCGTTGGAATAGATTAGTTAGGTGGCAACATAATGTTACCTTCCATATCACGTCACCACAACAATTCATCTTGATGCAAGATGAAGATGAAGTCAGGTACATACTCATTGGGATGGGCATATACCACCTAGAATTGCTGAGGCACCTAGATTACCCTGGGCAGAGATGGGATCCTGTGAGAAGAAGACATTTTGTGTTAATGAACTTATAGGCAGTGTGCAAGTAAGGTTTAATTTAATTATAATAATTTTTGTTTTCATGAGATTTGACTCTTAGGGTTTGAACAACGAGGTTACTAAGTTTCACTTGGTTTAGATAGCACACATAGAACTACAGTCCCTAGCAACGGTGCCAATGATGAGTAGCGAGGTATCCTTATGCCTAACCATACGAATCACAAGTGTTCATGTGCAATCTGGTCGAATTTTGCAAACTATAATTAGTAAGTACACTAGAGCTAAACAGTGCATGCATGTTGTCCATTCNTTCCCGATATCGAGTACGCGATATCATGGCCCAAGATACAATATTGTACATTTGATATCATAAGGTTACTCCCAGGTCTATAAATACAACCCCCAAGTGCACGATTGAGAGTAGTTTTTAATAGTCAGGTAACAAAACTCTTGTAGTTTATTCATTTTAGAGTTAGAATATTTTCCAAGTGCCCACAACAAGAGGTCTAAGTGTGAACAGATCTTTATTCAAGCATTGATGTACCTGAACACACCATTGTATTGGTAATAAAGATGAACTCTTCGATTCATCCGTGCAGCACTTGAGAGACTTTCTTTCTTATGCATTTATATATTGTGATTTCATGCAATTTATATTAATTTTNTCACAATATATAAATGCATAAGTAAGAAAGTCTCTCAAGTGCTGCAAGGATGAATCAAAGAGTTCATCTTTATTACCAATACAATGGTGTGTTCAGGTACATCAATGCTTGAATAAAGATCCGTTCACTCTTAGACCTCTTGTTGTGGGCACTTGGAAAATATTCTAACTCTAAAATGATAAACTACAAGAGTTTTGTTACCTGACTATTAAAAACTACTCTCAATCGTGCACTTGGGGGTTGTATTTATAGACCTGGGAGTAACCTTATGATATCAAGTGTACAATATTGTATCTTGGGCCAGGATATCGCGTACTCGATATCGGGAACCTAATATCATAGCCATCCTGATATTGAAGTGAGTGAAAAACATGATTTATCTCCTACCATTGATCTTTGTGATTACGTTAGTGGGGATAGGCTCTCACATGGCATACATAGTTGTGAAAAATGGACCTTGCATGATTATGATGATGTCATTCATTGGTCTCTACAATTGTATTAGTGGAGATGAGCTTCCACATGGCATAAAGTGTTGTGACCAATGAGTTATGCACTTGTCATTGGACTCTATGGTTGCAACAGTAGGATGGTCTTTCAAGAAGGAACATAGAATGTAGACCAATGAAGTTGATAAGCTGTATGAAGTTTCCACTACTAAATAAATTATTTATAATGGTTTTGCTAATAAAGATTGTATATTTTCTAGGTTGTTGGTGTAGAGTGTGTAGCTTGATCTCCTTTTGTATTTTGATTGTCTGATAGCTCTATTAATGATTCTTATTTGAATGTACATATGATTTTGTATTAGATTTATTATATTTTGTTAAAAATTCCTAAAAGAAGATTCAAATTATACAAATATGTGTCTGCATGTTGATAAATAGTGAGATTTCCATACACCCAACTATCTAAATCACAAGTGTTCATGTGCAATCCAATTAAATTCTATGGACCTAGACTAGCACAATATTCTAAATAACTAAGCATGAGATCATTAATCATTATCTTCCCATTCACAACTTATGTTGGTTCAAGTGATATGGCTAAGTATGGTTGGGATGTAAGATGGTTTCATTATTATTTAAATATTAAAAATATTAAAAAATATAAGAATTAAAATATTAAACTAATTAACTACCAAGATGAAATAGGTCTAAACTATCCTAAGCATTAAGCATCTTTTCTAAATTTCCATACATATCTTGAACTTATATTAACATATCTAGTTTACTACGTTTATACTACTGTATATATCAATATCCATCATTGGGATTACCAAATGTCAATACATTATACTCGTAGTGATCATACTCAAGTGCTATTAGTGAATGAAATAGTTAATTGCTAAGTATAGGAAAGTGAAATGCATTAAGAATAAAGAACTAAAAAATAAACTAAATGTTAATCCAAGTATTGCAATGGATATAACCAATCTTTATTTTATTGTTATAATGCATAAGTATCTACATACATGATGCACTCAAATGAAATTCTGTATAATTAACTCATCTACACTATGGAAACTTAGAGGAGAAAATTCTAACTTTCAGAAAGAAAAACTACAAGAGTTTGACTATGCTACTAACTAAAGGTATCATAAACATGAAAAGTAACTTGTATTTATAGGCATTTACTATAATTATGATATTGTATTTGTGACATAGCATCCTATCCTATGATATCATAGATGTGATATAGTAAAAGTGATGTAGTAGCTATGATATCACAAATGTGAAATTGTAGATGTAATGTCTTAAATGACTAGTACAATTTTCATTAAGATTTCTAATATTTGATAAATTATTTTTCATAATATCCTCATGACTCACCAAAAACATGTTCTCAAGTTGTACAAAATGATAAAATTTCATTAAAAAAATTGTGGGATGACCAAGACGAAAATGATTAACATGACAAGTATGAATGCCACATTACAAGATTTATTCAAGTTGGTGTATTACAAAATAAAAAAAAGGCTAAACATATATCAAAGTTTACAAAATTACAAAGGTCTTCAAAAATACACTGATGATAAATGTTCATGTTGTCTCTAGCGGTGGTAGTTTTTTAAACCTTGCTTGTTATGTTGACACATTTCTTTTTATGAACAAAATTTGAAGGATGGACTTAAATGTCTTTTCATTAATACATGGATTTTTAGGTAGTAAAAATATGATGTTTGAGCTTAAATCCATGTATCTACTATTTGCCCATAGACATGTTCTTCTTTATTCTCTTCTAAGACTCTTTTACTTATCTTACGAAAGACCTTCAACCTTAGACATTCATTTAGGCATCATCTATAATCACTAAAGGATCGATATTAGTTTTGGAAATTTTTTCTTTAATGATTAAATGATTTTTGGATTCTTTATTAGCTTAAAATTCAAAAAATTTAGAATGTAGACTTAAGGTGATTGTGAAATTATGTTCCCAAGACTCTAGGGTAACTAAAATCATTAATTTATTAAGTTGTTTTAATTAAGTAATTTGACTATTGGTTATCTTATCCTTTATATTGCACAAAAAATGAGCTCAATTTTGGAAGCTTATAGGCTTTGATGAGTCATGTTTTGCCTAGCCTTGACATTGGAACCTTGACATCAGAGCCTTGTATTAAAGCCTTGAATCAGTGCCTCGATGTTGGAGCCTCAACATCGCATATGTGATGTTAGAGCTAGAATGCGACATTGCGGGGTGTACTCTATTCTATAAATATAAGGCTTCGGCTCATTATTTTGATATAGTTTCTTCAATTAGAGTAGTAGAGATCTTACAGTTTGTTTTTTCTAAAGTTAGAATATTTTCTGAATGCCTGCAGAGTGATGTTTGTAATCGTATCACACCTTTGTTTAAGTGTGATGTACTTGGACATGTTACATGAATAGCAATAAAGACTGAGATTACTTCCATTATTACACCATCCACTTAGATTAATATTTTTTCTTTAATTATTTAATACTTTCTTTAGTTAAACATTTCCATTTATCGTTATTTACTATTCATGTTATTAAGTAGAATGTTTATTCCTTAATCATGAGTGTTTAAGTGTAGATACTTGGTAATCCAGTAGTGTATTATTTGGCACACCTAGTGAAATATGCTTGGCAATTTCAGAAGTAGCCTCATGAAGTTCAAGACTTGTATGGACGATTAAGTGTGGATACTCATTGCCATAGGCTAGTTTAGATCTTGTTTTTCATTACTCACTAGTTTAATTAATTTATCTCTCTTTTTCATCATTAGGAGTAGCGTAGAAATTAGACCACTTCATATGCCTCACTTTGGACTAAACCATACATGATAAAGATACCACTAGTTCAAGTGGGAACATAACAAACTGTGACTAGAGTATAACGATCTAGATTCCACAACTAGTCCCATCCATTGAATTTGACTGGATCATGTGTGAACACTTGTGATTCATATGGTTAAGCATAGGAGTACCTTGCTACTCATCATTGGCACCGTTGCCAAGGATGGTGCTAGTTATCTAGATTAGTTATATTATACAAGATCACTATAAAGGAATTAACGATATATCTTTCAAAAGCTATTGAATCACATGCACCATAAACCAACAACAATTTCTCTCTTACATGGAAGTGACAATGTGCTATATAGTAAACACATTCATTGGAGAACTAACAAGATATACGATGAAGAAGATTGGAGTGATCAACCTTATGAAGGGGTTTCTTATGATCATGAACACCTTGATGACACTCAAAGACTACATTCACCTAAGGAAAACAATCTTGGAGAAGATGATGTACGTCCTAGAATAGGGAAGGCCTCAAGGCATAAGATCTCCTCAAAACATAGAAATGATAAACCAAAGAACCTTGAGAAACATCATAGAAGCCATGGAAATTCTCCTAGTTCCTCATCTTTCTCTTTCCCTTCAACGTCTAGTTCTAATGAAGATGAATGTAGGTATAGAGATAGAGCTCCATTAAATGGTTAGACTAAAAACTACAATCAAACCCATGGGAAAAGTCAACAAAGTCACCATGAACATAGGAACTTCCCTCACAATTTTTTTGATGATGATGAACCCCTATTGGCCACTAAGAGTCTTATGCATATCACAGAGGCTATTAAGAAATATTGCAGGCATCACAAAAAGAGTCGTTTACCTAAACTAGACATGAATGATCTTCCAAAGTTTGCAGGATGTTATGTTCAGATTCACAACATAATTTACAAGCCTTCCATGATGCCTGTATGTTCTACAACATAGAAAGTGAGTGGCAAAAGCTTAAGCTCTTTCCTAGGACATTAATTGATAAATCCAAGGTGTGTTATAAATCGTTGAGACCAAACTCAATTCGACAATGGTCTACAATGCTAGAAATTTTCAACAAAAGATACCAAACTTATAAGAAAGTATTCAATTTGAGGAGAAAAATTCAAGAGTGGAAAGAGGAACAACATGAACATGGCCGTAGATAGATATTATGCCTTACTGAATCAATGCCCAGGCCATGGTTTGTCTAAGGAAGAGCAAATTTACCACATCATAAATGGGCTTCATAATGAAGCAAGGGCAACCCTTGGGATGTATGCCCCAAGGGAACTATACGAGCACCAAGCCAATTAGATTAAAGAGCTCATAGAGTGTATGGAAAAAGAAAAAGGAGAGATGTGCAAGTGGGAGAATGTATAGAGAAATCAATGGGGCTCAACTCTTCAATTGAAGGAGGTCCAGATCTATGGTAAGAAGAATGAAACTAATCTCAATAAGGTGATCCCACAACAAACCTTGGTGATGCAGGAGTCTATTGATGAATTAGAAGCAAAGTGTAATAGGATGTCAAAATGGATATATGAAAACATTACAACTCTCATTGAGATAGTCGAGGAGACGATGATGCAAAATAAGCCAGGTGATCACAATAAACAAAGGCTACAAAACCAAGAAACAGCTAAGAACACTTTTTGGCAAAAGGGAAACATGGCTAAAGAAAGTGAGGCTATAGACTCAATTATAAACAAAAATGATGGATGCGACCTATGCATATATGACCATCTAAAGGGCCAATGCTCGTATTGTTGCATTTATAGGAGTATCGGGTAGGTGCCTTAAATCCAAAGTTTGTGCAAAAGAACATGCATAGGAGACTTCCTCTCTGACAAGGTAATTCTAGACAATCCCACAACCGATCGGACCATCCTAGGGGGACTTATTACCAGCCTCAACATGGTTTTCAACCATAGTGGCAACAACCATAGTCATGGGGAAGGCCACCACCACATCGACCATATCCACTGAAAATGGATGGCTATTATGTTGAACACCTTGTTTCTCCAAGTACTTCTACATCCTCCACTTCAAATTGCCACTACCACTCTCTTGAGTACCATTAGTACATGACATCCCCTAAAGGATCACCACCTTCTACCTCTTACCATCCAAGTTACCCTTGATATTCTCATACCCACCTTCTTATATTCCACCACCAAGGACACAAGAAGGTTTCACACCACAATATCAACAAATGAGTACCACTTGTGCTACAAATGTGCATAGATATGCTGACACTAGTGGGTTCACACTACAATGCTAAAAAAAGCCCTTCTGGAGGAAGGCTGTAAGTTGAAGCAAACCACAAGTGAACCCATTGCATCATATGAGCCAACATAAGGCCAACTTGGTGCACCACCTTCCTTGTCTAAACCAACATCCTCTGACCATACATAAGGGCCACCATCTATCCATACTCTAATCCCACATCCAACAAATGAATCGACAAATGTGGGGGGACAAATGAATCCATGCATACCATCTCATACTCAAGGGTGCAATAGTGGGCCAGTCATCCATAATTTTAACACACCTCATATCCTTACCCACCATACATATAACAATTAGGTGTGTAACCAACAATTTTTCTACCCAACCACCACACCACCAATAGTCACCTAGTGGCTGGGGCATGAAAGGTTCCCAACATTTCATACATGCATGGATCCTATTTATCCACCTATTAATCCTTGTCACAACCAAATGTTTAGTTGTGGGGGTTATCCCCCATTCTAGTCTTCAAGATTCTTAAGTGTTTTTCATCTTTTTGTTTTACAACTTTTTGTTTTACACATTCTTTATTTTACATCTTTTTGTTTTTATGTTATTAATCTTTTCTAATTTTTTTTACACCATCGTGAGTACATTTGCTATTTCTTGAATATTTTACACCTTCTTTTATATTTTCTTTTATTTTGTGTGATTTTCTAACTTCTTGTTAATAAGTGCTAGGTACAGTGGTAATGTGTTGATTGATGGTGGTATGTACTATTTCTGTTATTTGATTATTGGTGTCTGGTTTCTAGCTTTGAATTCTGTTATGGATGATCAGGACATGGTTTCTTTTTCATGCAATAGGCAGTGAGTCTACGACATCCATCGATCCAAAAAATCTATGATTTTTGTTGTTTTGGAAATGTGTAGTCCCTTTTTCATTAATAAAAATTTAATAAATTTGTGGCTTTGGTAGTTTTTGGAATTGGAAAAAATTCAAAGGTTTGAATAGGGTGTGGCTTCAAGGTTTGTGCTTTTCTATTTTCCTGGGTACATGTGTGTTTTCATGAATTTCTTACCATTTCGTGTCATCCAATAAAAAGAAGTTGGATAAGTCCTTGTATGGTGTGATTCTCATCAGAAGATAAAAATGATGAGAATTCAAAGCACACCCTTTAGACAAAATAAATGCATATGTCCTTGCATGGTATGGTTCTCATTAGAAAAAAATATAGAAGAAGATGAGGATTCAAAGCACACCCCTTGGACAAAATAAATGCATGTGTCTTTGCATGGTGTGGTTCCCATTTTGAAAAAAAAAATGAACAAACAAATAATGGGAATTCAAAGCACACCCCTTAGATTGAATAAATGGGCTACAAGCACTAGTTATTGGACTAGTCTTCTTTAACTAAGACCCTTCCTCACTTCCTACTTCTTCTATAATAAGGAAAGATGGTTGTTCTATAGGAGCACTCTTGTGTCTTAGGGGATGGATTAGTCTTAGAATGTCAATGCGAAGTCACTAAAAGTGGTTGGTTTTGATCTAGCCTAAGGATGGATCATATCAAGTCATTTAACCACAAAATCCACAAGGGACTTCATGTGACCTTAATTAAGAACTCCATTCCACTCTCTCTCATCCATATATTCTTTTCATGTTTCACCTCACTGCTAGTTTCATGTTCTTAATTTGATGTCTTGGTTTGATGTGTTGGAATTCTTACTTAGTTACTTTCAGGTTTTTGTACTTAGCCTTCAGTAACCATTAATCATCTGTAGATCCCATGGACTCTTTGGTTTGAAGTTATGCAAGGGCATAAAAGGCCTATGTCTACTTTGTGGAGGACCCACTTGCACATATTTTGGTTGGGTTAATTAAGTTCTTTACCCTTAGACACTCTTACAATCAAATCTTTTTGTTTACCCCATCAATGACATCCAATTGTGCACATCTTCACAACATTTTTTAGTGAACTTTCCTTTTTATTGTTTTGAATTCTTACACCCTCTTTAAATATTTCCTTGTATTAAACTTTTTAAAATTTAATGGACTGCTTATCTTTTTGACCCTATTTGTCAACCTTCTCGCTAACACTACTAAAGGAATCAATCTACCACAATCACAATCTAGATGAGTGTAGCCATTGAAGAGACAAGGTACTTAATAGCTATGCATTACACCTTACATACTAATTCATGATTTTGTTGTGATTGTAGTGTGAAGCATGGACTGGAAGTGGGACTATCTTCACCAAGGATGATGTAGCTGTACCATCCAATGAGGATCATTCATGATCGTTGGATCTTCTCTCTCTCATTCTTTTGCTACTAGGAGGTGTTGGATGTTAGTGTTACCTAGGTTGTTCACTTCTCTTATCTTGAACATCCAATTTTATAAAAAATTTTAATTCCATACAATTGGGCACTCAGCATCTGTCTATTTCACTTGAGTTAGTTTGTATGTTAGTCAATAATCCCATACCTACCCAATATTTTATAAGGAACTTGTTCCTCATTTTGTTTAACTCGAGGACATCTTTTCATTTATTCATGGGGGTTTGATGAGTTATGTTTTTCCTACCCTTGACTTTGGAGCCTTGACATCAGAGCCTTGTATTAGTGCCTCGACATTGAGTACCTAATGTAGTGTATGCAACTTCAAAGCCAGGACACGATGTCAAATACCTGACATCATGGGGTGTACTCTAGTTTAAAAATATAGGGCTTAAGCTCACGATTTTGATATAGTTTTTTCACTTAGAGTAGCAGAGCTCTTGTAGCTTATTTTCTCTAGAGTTAGAATATTTTTTGAATGCCTGCAAAGTAATTTTTGTAATCATATGGAACCTTTGTTCAAGTGTGACATATTTGGACACATTACATGATTGGCAATAAAGATCGAGATTACTTCCATCATTGCAGCATCCACTTAGATTAATATTGTTGCTTTAATCATTTCATGATTTCTTTAGTTAAACATTTCCATTCATCATTATTTACTGTTCATGTTATTAAGAAAAATGTGTATGCCTTAATCATGAATGTTTAAGTGTAGATACTTGGTAATTTAATGGTGTATTGCTTGGAACACCTAGTAACATACGCTTGGAAATCCCAAAATTAGCCTTACAAAGTCCAAGATGTGTATGGACGATTAAGTGTGGATACTCATTGCCATAGGCTAGTTTAGATCTTATTTTCCATTACTTACTAGTTTAATTAATTTATCTCTTTTTCATCATCTCGAGTAGCGTAGAAATTAGACCACATCATATGCCTCACTTTGGACTAAACCATACATGATAAAGATACCACTAGTCCAAGTGGGAAGATATTAAACTGTGATAAGAGCATAACGATCTAGATGCCACAACTAGTCCCATCTACAAAATTCAATTGGATCATGCATGAACACTTGAGATTCATATGGTTAAGCGTAGGGGTACCTTGCCTCTCATTAGGATCATGCATATATATATATATAGTCTTGCATTAATGGAAATGCATTAACATATGTTCTCACATTGACGAGGATGCATCAATCAAGCTAAGAAACAAAATTTTCCACTTAAAAAGTAAGCCAAATTATGGAATTTTGAAGCAATCTTGGGATCAAATGAGAGCCAAAAAGAAAGTTTAGAATTGATAACAACAATTATGAAGTTCCAATGGAGGCTCATAAAATATGAAATTTTAAACAATTAAAAATAGGAATTTATGTTCCCAATAAAGTTCATGGGAAGATGATAAAAGTGAAGGATGCATTCATCACTAGGATTACAACTGAATGTGACCGGGCATATAGAGGTAATGTGTAAACTAGATGGTTAAGATCTATACATGTGGATCCTCTCCAAAGTAGATCCATGCCTAAAATGCCTTTGTATAACCATTTTACAAGGTGTTTGTAGGCACATTGGAAAATTAATATCAATCTAGTTTATAAGCCATACTCACACAACCATTGTAATACAACCCTACAATATACTTGGATAAAATTGATTAGATGAGCCATAATACTTGGTAGTGAGATGAATAATGTAAACTAGAAGGAATTATAGAAATTGGGACATGAGATACCTTGCCATTTCAGCAATATGTCCCTATGTAAGTATGCACTTAAAATGATCAAAATACCTTTCTATCTAGGTTCTATACCAAGTCCATACTTGCATCAATGGCATTGTATTAGCTCATTTCAAACCTACAATGTTGATATCACCACAATTGCAAGAAATATCATTACTAGGCAAAAGATAACTAGAAAGCTGTTGCATAATTTGTGAATTATTTGAGGAAATATTGGCTTTGGTCAAAGGAGTATCTTTAGACATTGGTAACATGTCTTTCTAGCCTCATAACCAGTGATTGTCACCAAGATATCTTCAAGCATGTATTATTTCTTTTCTTGTTTTATTATTTTTTATTTTTTTTATTTTTTTGGAATTAATATTTATTATAAAACATGCTTTTGCTTGAAGTTATAATATGAAAAATGATACACTCACACAACATAATGGGACTCATAGAGTAAGCTTAGATAATTAAGAAATCTCATTGATGCCACACCCTTTTCCATTCTTTATTGGTCCTTTTCCCTTCTTTTGGGTAAATAAAGTATGAATTCATTTTGGTTTTAAGTGAAAGAATCATATTACTTCCATGATATGGACCTCTTATGACTAGAAATGGAGGGATATGATCACGGACTCACTATCTTCTACCATTGTTTTCTTGATAAATTGTCAGTATAGAAAATAGTTCTAATAACAAGGTTTACCTATACATAAAAATTATAATTCTTATATAGTTTAATGGCAATAATAAACATAGAAATTTAAAAGCATAAATAAATTTCAAAATTAAAATATTAAAATAAATGAAAAATTACAAGAAATAGAAAACATATGAACAACAGAAAAATGTGCTCTCACAAGATGTTAAACTAAATGGGTATCTCCCCCATGAATGGGTTGAAAGGAGAAGATTTAGAAAATGGAGCAAGCATGATCTTGCATTGAGCTATTGTTGTAGGCCCTGGTTACTTGGACATCATTAAACGATTATACATGTTGCATGTTGATTAATATATGGTTTTATAGGCTAGTTGGATGGTATTTTTCATGGCTCCAAAAGAAAAGGTAGAATGTATGATGTAAGATCTCTCCCAAAATGTTTGAAATTTCATTCATTAAGGTAAATGAGTGGGATTCCAAAAGAGAATCTTTTCTTCTCATTAAAATTCTACCCTTTGTATCTTAGCATCATGATGTTGCTTGTTATATGTCTTGTGTAATTCATTCATTATGAGGGATACCATTTTATTTTCATCTAGCATATTAAGGATCATTAGTGATCCTTTTATGCTAGTTCAATGTCTAGGTTAAGATCACATGTAGTGTTTAGTATATGAAATTCAGTTTGGAGTAGCCTATAGGGAGTTTCCATATGGAGTGATAGATCCATAAAGCATCATTAAGTTTTTTTCTCTAATATTTTCTATATTTTTTGATTGTCTTTGTTATGATTCTTGTAATCTCCCTAGTTGTTACCTCTACCTAACTGTTGGCTTAAGTTTATGCTCCACCCAAAAGTGATGCATCAACTTTCTAAAGATGATACCTATGAAATGTATTCCATTGTCAACAATTAATTCACAAGGCATACAAAACTTATTTACGACTTATTTTTGAAATTATTAGGTTTCAGTGGTGGAAGTACAGTTAGTGAAAACTACAAATTCTACCAATTTAGTATAATAATCAACAACAACAATAATATAAGACTTTCCATTGGACATTGGAGAAATAGAATTCATGAAGTCAATCCCCCATAGATCAAAAGGATTTAGTGATTAAATCTATTGTTAAGTTCTTTCATCCTAGTATTCATTCCTCCATCTTATTGATAACATTTACATAAATAGTAATATGAATATTTGAATACCATTAGTTAAAATTATCTTACCATCAAGATTTTTATGATTGCCTTCTTTCAGTAGAGTGGCCTTTATAAGGACCTTCATGAGCATCTTGAAAAATCCTTGGTTGATTATCATTAGGCACACACCATCATACAAGGATTTTGAAGTACATTTTGTAAAGGCTATCCTCTATCTCCATGTCATGTTTGACCAAATGGAGGAATTTTTTCCTTCTATTATGATCCCATTCATCAAGAGTCTCTTGTATGAGTATATAGGAGAGGAAATTAACATACAAGGTTTTGGATTTCTTAGTTTATTTCCACAACTACTTTAGCAAAGAGCAGATCATCAAGGAATTGATCAGAAAGAGGCACTTCATCAATCATGTTATCCCATATTTACTAAGATAAATGATCTATAACTATGTTATTAGTTCCTTCCTATCCACCATTCTAAGATTGAATTCTTATAATATCACTAGCCACTATATGATATGAGGGCTCACCACTGGTTTTTTCATTAAGAAATTGATAATACTATGATTGATATACACAAAAATAGGATATTCAAGAACATAGTAGTTGGATTTTTTAAGAGCATACACTACTATCATTACTTCTTTTCCTATTGTGATGTAGTTGAGTTATGCACCTACAATGTTTTTTCTCATATAATGGATGTAGTGTGGATATTTTTAGTCATCCAACTATGGGAGTACATGATCTATCATAATATAATCTAGTTTATTTTCACAACTACTTTAGATGGAGGAATTGTTTCTTTCCAACTAGATGGAAGAATTGGATGCATCTATCATAATATGAAAAGATTTGAATTAGTCTAGTGATTGTAGAATTGGTGTTTCTAGAAGATTTATTTCTATAGTTAGAATACATGATCACATCCTTTGGTTCATTTAAATGATACATCCTGCTTTGTTAGTTCTACCAATGACTTGCTAATTTTGGAGAAATTCTCAATAAATCTCCTATAGTAACCAATATTTCCAAGGAAGAACCTAACATCTTTAACTATTTAAGGTTGCCTTGTGATTTTTTAGATTAGTTGTATCTTTTTTAGGTCTACCTGAGTGCCCTTCTTTAAAATGTAATGCTGCAAGATAATGCCCTTTTTTAGACCATTAAATAACTCTTATGTCAATTAAGCTTAAGGTTAGTCTCCATACATTATTTTAAAACCTACTCAAAATGGGCTAATGCTTGTTCAAAATCAGCATCATAGGTGGAGAATTCATGCATAAAGACCTCTACACCACCACTAATCTACTACTAAAATATGCAAAGAACTAGGTATTAGAAAGTAGCAGGAATGTTTCATAAATCATAGGATATCTTTTTGTATGTAAAAATTTTCGAAGAAGTAGTAAATTTTGTTTTGACCTATTCTACTAGAGTGATCTAAATATTCTTGTAACCACTATATTTATCAAGAAAACTATAGTATTTATATCCTATAATGGTACAACACTTGAGCCATAGACGACAAAGAAAATTTACCATTAATAGTGGTCATATTCAATAGCTTGAAATCAATGCAATCTTTTCACTATGCATTTTTCTTAGGCACAATGACAAATGGACTTACCCACTTGCTATTTGCCAAAAAATAGATAAATATAGCTTTAAGAATTTTTTCTACCTCATTCTCAATAACATGTTTTATTTTTTAATTCAAACTCTTTTGCAATTGTTTCTTAGGCTTAATGGTGAAGTATGTATATATTCTATGTTGGCATATGCATGGATTAATTCTAGTGATCTCATCATATGACCAAGAAAATACTATTGGCCATTTATTGACTACCTTAAATAGCTCCTAATTTTAATCCTTAGTAACTTGTGCATTAATGAATACTAATTTACCATTATTCAAGAATACATACTCTAAGGATTTTGATAATCTTTTTTAGTTACAAGTATTCCATTTTAGAGGTTGCTAGAATTTTAAACTCTCTCCAACTTTCATGTATTTCCTTTTTATATTCTATTTCTAAGAGTTGGTATTTGATCTATTCCATCTTATCTATCTTATCAATTTAAACACTTGTGAGGATTTCTTTGGGTTTCATTTACATTATTTAAGTAAATTCATTATTTGTTGTTAATCACTAGGTGCCTTCATGATTTATGGTTGCTACATACAAGTGTAACGACGGAAAATGTCGGTAGCTGGAAAATACCAAACAAAATCCCTGTACACAGTTTTAACCACGGATCCGTGCAATGGCTATGCTAGAGAAAACGAATCCACAGTGCCCTGAACGGTCTTGTCGATCAGACATGGACTTACTTAATCAGTAAATCGACGAAGATTATAGGTGTTTCGTGGAATGATTTGATTCGATAAATCATGAAGGGAAAGAAAAATGAAGTAGATAAATTGCAATAATGACAATGTTAACACGACAAAGAGAATCGGATTTATGAGAAATGCATGATTTCAAGATCTATACTTTGACCCGAAAACCAGGTATATTGTATAGAAATTTCCAATGAAAAAGCCTCACTTATCTTGTGCGAAACATACACAAAATAATAAGAAAACTGTTCGACAAGGAGTGCAGAATGGAGTTTGATCTACCTCGTAGGCCAGAGATGGGCTGCAAGGAAGGTCAAGCTCTAACGTCTATCGATCAACTGTTTCTGATCAATAGAACTCGCAAACTGCACTAGATGATCCTTCGATCTCTGATCTGCTCCTTTCGCCTTAGGTAGTCTCTGCTCAAAACTATCAATGATTGCCAATGGAGAGAGCTGTGTTTTCACCAAAGGACTGATTGCTCCTGCTGCCAATGCTCAAGCAAGATGTCTTCTGTCTCTGCTAGAAGGTGATGTTGCCAAAAGTTGCAGATGTCGGGGGGTTTATCTCTTCGTCAACTGGAGTATTTATAAGTTCAACAACATGCGGATAAAGTATGGCCTCGATGACACGTGTCCCGAACTTTCAAAATACCATTGACCTGGTAAACTTTATATTGAAATTTTCCATGCTGCATCACATTTCCGGGAGAAGGAGTAGTGTACGCTGTCAACACTTTTGCCAAAGCTGCTTCACGATTATGCACAATACGCTCATCAGCGTATTGTGCATGTGGATAGCAAATGTAAAACTGCTTTAACCGGCTTTACGCTATGTTACACTCGTTTATGCTACGTCTCGTGGTATAGCGTAATAGAACATGGGAGTAGTTGATGCCAGCTATTTCATGCTTATTTACACCGCAAAGCGTAATAGAGTGTAAAAAAAATGGTCAACTTTACAACGAATTACGCTTGCCCACGCTGCGTAGCATAATAAGCATAAAGCGACCAATCTGCAAAGAAAAGAAATCAATTTGCAACTCTTCCTTGTATTCTGGGTTTGTCTTCTTTGAAGCTCGTTACGCTACTCTACGTAATGGAGCATAAACTTTGGCCTTGAGCAAAAGACTTAGCCGAATATGCGAGAAGTCGCATATTACGCTGCTTAGGCCTTAAGCTTCACCAAATCTGCTGAAGTAAGTTACCTTCTGATGTCAGACTATGTTATCCACGAGAACAAGTTAGTAGGTGACGATGATACATTAGCTTGGACCGAAACGGAAATAAAGGCATTTACCTCGACTAGCAATGTATGCGCTAGTGTGATGGGGCAGATTGGCTTTGACATTCATGAGTACCCCACTCGTTACGCTGATGCTTTCCGGAATTTAGAATCTCGGGTGGTTACATGAAGAATGGGCTTTGGATCTGCCCCTTACTGTTGCAGACGTGCAGAGGAAACTTCCTCTATTTTCTTTGCCATTTGGACCTGGTAAAGTTACTGTATATTCTATTGTTGCATAGCGTAATTGTGAATAGTGAATTTTGCGCAATAGTATTTTTGACATGTATCTTGCATTGTTCAGTCAGGGAATCTCAAGAGATTACCCTTACAATTTTCGACCATGAGGCGAATACCCTCCTCTTCCACTACAGTGACATCAAGGAGGCACAACGTTGGCTCGGCCATGCGGCGGCCCCAGTTGTGTTGGTCACCAAGCTGCAGGAAGCGAGACTAATGAATTTATTTTTGGATGTAACCTTTGATGTCCCCGCCAGTGAAATGTTAACCCTAGTCAACTCCTTCAGCGAAAGGGCTGAGCGCTTTTGTATGCGCGTGAATCATGTATGTGTAAATTTTGATATTGATGCTCAACTTTTTGCAGACCTTTTCGGCATCCCCTCTGATGGCCTTCCCATAGAGGAAAAGGTGAAGAGGAGCCTCTCTTGTTAGGAGTGGCTGGAGGAGTGGCTAAGGGTCAAGAAGGAGGATAAGGGGATCCCTTGTAAGAAGATCCAACTAGAGATCGCCAAGACGGTTTATCCCCTGTTTCGGGCCCGGGCTTTCCCCAAAACACTCTCGCAGGGGAGGTTCTTTACCATAGAATAGACTCGTATCATGCGGGAGGTTATGGAGGAAGGGACCTAGTTTGACTGGGCAAGCTACTTTGCTGAGGGGTTACACACTGAAATGATCAGGCTTCGCCAGAAGCTTGATTCTTGTTTCAACGTGCATTTCGCCTTCTTTATAGCTTACCTTTGGCATTTTGCCAAATTTTTGGTTATCCAAAGGAATGGGGTCTGGGTCAGAAAGACCAAGACTAGCTATCCAAGCCTTGGATTACCCACATTTTTGGCACTACCTGAGGATAGGATCCTCCGAAGGGGATTGGCGAATCTCTATCTATAACGATCAGGGATTTGGTGGCGTCTCGAGTGCGAGGCCTTGACAGTGTAGACGGGGTGGTTCCCACTTACACTAGCGATGCCTCGCGAGGGAAACGCTTGGTGGCTGAAACTGTAGAGCCTTCGACTCGGCGTAAAAGGCCTCGCTTAACCGAGGCCCCTGTGGAGCCAGCAAGTGGCATAGGCCGAACCATGCAAGTCAGAGTTCAGCAGAGTAAGCCTCCACCTGGTAAGTGTAAAAGAAACGTGGTGAAAGTTATTGTATTATGCAATTTTTATTCAGGATATTTTGAATCGTCTAAATGTGTTTGTGGTATGAACAGCGAGACCTACGGAGCGGTTAACCCCTGAAACAGGGGTAGTGATATTGAGTCGTGGGAAAGGAGCCCTAATTTTGGAAGAAGAGTCCCCAGCTGTTAGGATAAGCGACGCAAAAACCCTTGTGCATGAGGACAGCGAGGAGGCGGGAACTGTTGACGCCCTCCCCACTGTAACTGGTAGAGGTATGGAGTGTGTTAGAAATTTTAAGGGATCTTGTTAGTAATTAGAGATTTTGACTAAATTACACTACAGGTGGAGAAGATGCATCCACGTTCGCCATTGTGAGCAGAGCGTGGAGAGAGTTTCCTGAGAAGTTTGCCTTCATGGAAGGCGTTGTCAGTTATATGATCGAGCACCTCGAGCACGTCGATCCTGGAGCTGGTATGTTATAGCTATGATGGGTTTATTCTATTAGAAAGTGGTAATGTTTCATTTATGTTGATAATGTTTGTTGTCAGGAGCTCGCCTTTGATGGGACCCAACGGAGCCCATTTATTTGGACACAGTGGAGCCTCTATATGACAGGGTGATCGTGCCACGCAACATTTATGAGGAGATGCGTAAATGTGCATTACGCTCGACTCGCTCCTTGTGGGAGAGTAAAAGTATCAATGAAGACCTATGGAAAAGGCTGTAGAGGTCAGAGAGGGAGAAAGAGTCTCTGGCCAAAGAGGTTGGAGACTTAAGATCGCGATGCGAGTTCCTGTAGGCATGGGAAACAGGTGAGGATGAATGGCACACAGCTGTTATTGACTACTCCCATTACTGGACTGTAGTCAAGAACAATATGCAAACCAGTCGGGAGTTGGTGGAGCAGCGGATGTAGATAGAGCTATTATCTCAGAAAAGCCAAGATTGGAAGGATTTTTGTGCAAGCGTGCAAGAGTGGGGGCAGAAAGAAAAGGATCACAAGAATTTGCATAAGTGAGAATTTCTCGCTTATTGTCAGCATTACCATGATTCTACTGTCAAAGCCCAATCCTTGTGGGTATTCCTTGATGTCATTGGCGCATCTAAAGCTTTCGAGGAGTTTCAGGGGCAGGTGACGGTAAGCGCATCCCCGAAAAGAGAGATTACTCTTCCTGGGGGCGAGACTACTATCCCTACTTTCTTCCCTGAACCACCTCACTGGACTAGTGTGGAAAATTAGAGAGTGAAAGCTGGAACTACTCTAGGGAGTGGCATATTGTCTGAATTAATCGAGGATGAAATCATGCAACTCCTATGGGTCGGTTTAGAAAAGCTTCCCTTTGCTGCAGAAGCAGGACCATCATGAGTAAGTTTAAACATTATTGCATCTAAGTTTTTTGATCATTATGTGAAGTCTTTGCTAATGTATTTGCTGTATACGGGTACAAGAATTGGAGGGTGAAGGCGAACAAGGTGAGGAACAAGCACAAGAAGAGGAGCATAATAGCAGAGATCATCCTCTTGTGGAGCCGGCGTTGGAGCAAGGGCTTCGTGGGGATGGCATTCCTCACAAAGGAATACCTTCTAAGAAGGACGACCCACTTGAGGATGATTTATTAGGCTTGGAGCCTGACCTAAGGGATACGGGTGACAGTGGCACTAGGGGGGATGCGTAACTGTAACTTACACATGATTTTATTGATTGAAATTGAACAATGGTTATATGAATGTTGAAAATACTAGCATTAAGATCTTCTGTATGGTTTTAAATGCTATTTATTTTATTTTAGTTTTATGTCTTTATTTGCAACGCGTAAGTGTAGTTGTTAAAGGTTTTGAATAAGTTACGTTGTTGTGAAATGGAATTGCTAGTTTAAGGCAATCGCGGGCCATCGTGTAACATTTGCGTAAGGTACCAGGGAATTAGTTTTAGGTCATTGCGGGCCTTTGCTAGTTTAAGGCCATTGTGGGCCATTACTAGTTTTAGGCCATTGCGGGCCATCACTAGTTTAAGGCCATTGCGGGCCATCACTAGTTTTAGGCCATTGCGGGCCATCACTAGTTTTAGGCATCTGCGTAATTTTGGAAGCGTAATTGATAATGTACATTGCTACGTAATTGCACTAAAATGATCAACGAGCGTAAATAGCGTACATAAAGAAATGTGAATGGTGTAATGAATAGCAAGCGTAAAAAATGTATGTATATATTAAAGAGGATTGACAATGGATACTGTTAAGCATAAAATGCAAAATTAGTAAAGACATGAAGATTCGCGTAAATGCCATTAAGCTCAATCACTAATTCGTAATTGTTTCTTGATGGCTTTTATGTTCAATGATGCATAAGGGCGGGGAAATTTGCAGCTTGGCTCTTCCACACCACCATCCTGAAATGGCAGGTTGGCCCAGGCTAGACTGTCATCATTCGTTTCGGTTTGTTCAGGGATTCGGGGATAGGTCTGATCATCCAATGTTTCTATCTCCAAACCCCATTCTTCTTCGATATTGTTGACAGTCCTAGGGGTGATTTCTTCACCGCGTATTACAACCTCTCCCCCTACGTAAGGTAGGTGTATTTCCTGGTGTATTGGTGACGAAACCACCCTCAATTGGGCTAACTAGGACCTCCCTAGAATCAAGTTGAACCCAGGCATCTCCTCGATAACAAGGAATGTAGCATCCGTTGGGAATTGGTCCCCTACCACAAATTTGATGTGCACCGTCCCCTTGACTTGAACCCATGCTCCGTTGAATGGCTTTATGCACGTTGTTGTTGTGGGACTGATCTGGTCGATTAGACCCAACCTATCCACGATGGGATAAGGAATGACATTTGTAGTTGTGCCATCGTCCATGTGCACCCTCTGGATTTGATATTGACCAACTCGAATGGTGATAAACATGGGTTCAGTTCTCACTTGACCTTTCTCAGGATCATCTTTGATGGATTCATCATGAAAGGTCAATGAGGTAGGTTTAGGTCGCTCAGCATTGGTGGGAAACATGACAGCGTGTATCACTTCCTCCTCCGCTGGTAAGCTTTCCTCCATAGGTATGGATGTCAGCATGCGGACCATGGCCTCACGGTGTTTTTGAGACGTCATGAGCAGGTCATAGAGGCTCAGCGTTGTATTTTTTTGTTTCAGAGCCTGTTTGACCTGAGTAAACACATCAAGGAGATCCCGTTCTTTACTGGCTTATTTTTCCCCTCTGTCTTCTTCCATTCGCCCTAAGAGACGGATCTCCCTGGGCGGAACGGTGTCAGTCGGGGAGTTGTTCTTTTTCTTGCCAAAGGGAGGTGGCTGTGTTTCTGCACCCTCGTCCTGTCCATAAGGTGCGGGCGAAGGTACAGAGGCCAGGGGCTTGGGCTTAGCAAAGCCTAGCATAAGATGATTTTTTACGACATTACTAGACACATCCCCTTCTTTTTGTTTATTAGGTGGGGGTTGGTGATTTGTGTTAGAAGCTTGTCCCAGTGTAAAAGGGGCAGCTGGTGATTTTGGTACTCTGAGAATGAAAGATGCTTTAGTTGTGGGCGTGGACATAGCCTCGGCTTTACTGTTACTGGGAGGCTGAGTTAAATCTGGAGAAGGTGCCCGAATGATGAAGGGTGGCCTTGAGACACCACTAGCTGCCGGTGAAAAGCTTGTCCCCCTTGGTGAGTTGGTAGGTACATGCAAAACAAAAGGTTGTTTGGGTGGTACTTCCCTCTCACCGTACGTACTTACCACGTTGATTGTGTATGGGGCGTCATTTGCGTTTAACGGATCCTTGTACACATGCAACGCTTGGTTTTCAGGACGCGTTGGACTACTGTCATCTAGTTTAAGTGAACCATCGTCAATCATGCGTTGAATATCATCTTTCAATGCCCAGCAGTAATCTGTATCGTGACCACACAACTGATGGTAGTCACAGAAATGGTCCAGCCTGAAAGACCTCAGAACTGGTGGTTCATCAGGTAGGGCTGAAGAAGGATTCTTCAGCAGTTCACAATCATGCTTGTGACACTTTAGAGCTTCTTTGGAATCCTTCTTAGGCTGAATGTATCCTGCCCCTAATAGTTGTTTCAACAATTCCAAATGTTTTACTGGAAGGGCTGTATACTTTGAGCGATCTTTACGCTTAAAGTTTGGTTTTGGCTCGGGGGTTTTTTCAGCGGCAGATGTGTCTTGGCTGGTGCTGCTCATACTAGCTGTGGTCTCGGGTGATGTCGTAGGTTCCTTCTTGTTTTTGTTCTTAGCACCTTCAATTTGCGCAGCTACCGTCGTTGTCATTGTTTTACCTTTATCCTTGCCCTTGTTGTTAGCGTTTTTATAGGCAACATACGCTGGGTCTTTGCTAGCCTCTGCAGCATCTTGGATGCTTTTAGTCTGGGCGAAGGCCTGATGTAAGGAGCTAGGGGAAAGGTAATACAGCTTAGACTTGATGAAGTTATTGACTGCTCCCTTGAAGATGGCTAGCAAATGGGCCTTCGCGATTGGCTCACGGATTTCGTTCAAAGTAGCACTCCATCGCTGTATAAACTTTTGGATTGGTTCGAGTGGGTCTTGTTTCACCCCCATAAGCTGATCTAATGTGACCTTCGGCTTTTGGTTATATTTAAAGCGAGTCATGAACTGTGTCAAGAGCTCTTCCAAGGTTGAGATGGAAGAGCTAGGGATGGCTCGATACCAATCTAAAGCTTTCCCTGCCAGAGACATCGCAAAGACACGGATGATTATGTGAGGCCACTGCTGTAATAACAAGGATTCGGATCTGAAGGTAACCAGGTGAGCGTTGGGATCTCCTTCCCCATTATATTTAGTGAAATGAGGTAAGGACATCCCTGGGGGCAACGACAGCATGGGGACTGCTGGACTAATAGGATCATCTTGATAGAAATCCATGATCTGTATAGTGTCTGAGCCAGCGGCCTTAAGGCGTCTAACCTCCTCAGTGAGGGTCTAAATGAGTAAGAAGGCTTGATCTAAACCTATTGATGAAGATGTCTGCGTAGGAGGAATAGGGGGTTGAATTGGGAGAGAGATGCCAGGGAGTGGAAATGGAGGAATAGCCTGACTAGTAGGTGGTGTAGCGGGAATCCCCGCGGATGAAGTTGCCTGTGAAGACCACCACCCACCAGGTTGAGCGGAGAGATTAGCTGCCACCGGCTGGGCGGGATAGGGATAAGGATATTGTGGGACCATCTGTGGAATATGCGTTGCGGGTGCAACCGAGGGTTGCATGCCATATACCGCAGACTGGTTATGTTATGCCATAGGGATGATCCACTGACTCGTGGCGGGCTGTTGGATAGATGTCTGTGGCTGAACAATAGCTATCGTCTGTTGGCTTGGAGGCAGCGACAACGATAAATTTTGCGTCGGATTTTTTATCGGGCGGGTTGTAAACATGGCTTGGGGTTGGATCTGAGGAATGAAATGAGGCATGGTGGATGCAGGGACCACCGCCGGAGTGCTGATTACACGTGGTGATGAGACTGCCCCCAGGTTATTTTGGGGTGGTATTTGCACCTGCAGGACGGATGACTGCGTAGTGACCTGCGAGATGACAGGAATGTGGGTTTGAGCGGTTATGGCTGGATTAAGGTGGGCGGCTTCTCCTGCAAGAGGAAACAGGGGATTTATGTACGCATGGGGGCTGAGTGTGTGGTATGAATGTTCAGACTGGCCTGCAAGTTCATCTTCCTCTTCTTCCCCGTTCTAAGGTTCCAGCATAGACCATGTAGCCTGGCTC
>MNCI01014802.1:25256-61076 GCA_015680685.1 Gnetum montanum | reverse complement strand
ATCAGACAAGGATTTCCCCGAGCGTCACTGAAGTGTTATACGCTGGGTTATGCGTAAACGATGTAGCGGGCGTAAAACGGAGTGAACAATGAAAACAGGGCGTAAGAAAAATGTAAATGGCGTAATAGCGTAAACTGATATACGCAGCGTAAACTAAGCGTAAACTCGAGTGCACAGCGTAACAGGGCGTGAACTGGGCGTAAAGCATAAACAGGATGCCGACAGCGTAAAAAGTGTAAATAGAGCATAGGCGGCATGACCAGAGCGTAAATGTAAATGAGCTTAAGCAGAAACACATGCAAGAAATCAGCGTAAACTGTAAATTATAAATTATAAACTGTAAACTGTATTATGAAATGGAAATGTAGTGCATCGGTCTAACGCAGTTGCGGCTGAACACAAGGCGGACGTAAAGCCCTGGTGGATGTAGGGATGCGGCTGGTTCGCACGGTAGGCGGAGTGTAGAGACTGTGCTCAGTGTACAGAACTTCCAGCGTAAGAGGGTTTTATGGTCTGGTTTGCAACGTAATTGCTCTTGGGTCTGCTTTGGTAAATTTTTACCGACCTTGAATACGCGGAAAACTGGGCTTTTTAAAGGGGGGGTTTTATCGGGAAAATCGGGTTGGGAGACACGTGGCGTGTCGGCCGGGTGCGTACAATTTAGAAATATGATATACACTGGGCGTATACGTTACATCAGGCTGGCGTATACGCTGAGCGTATACGCTGGACTTGCTGGGTGTGTGAACTTGGGTGGACGCTGGGCGTATACGCTGATGGATGCTGGCGTATACGCTGGGGCGTATACGCTGATGGATGCTGGATGTCGACTTGCTTCAATTCTTGCTCCTGTTTCACCTGCTGAGCGTACATGAGGTGTGTAGGCTAGGCGTCGGGCGTATACGCTGAAAATGCCGAGCGTATACACTGACAACACTTGGTAAAAACCAGATGTTTCGATCCTCAAAATTGCCATGTGTGACTTCAAATGTAGCCAAAGTCATCTGTGGGTCACGGGGATCTGGTTCTTGTTGGACAAGTGCCAAACTTGAAATTTTTGTGGTGTTTCATTGGCCCCTCTTTGTTGATGCTTGGAGGAATCGACCCGAGAAGCGTCGACAAAGAAGCACAAAACACCATAAGCAACTTGATAAAAGCTTTGTCCTTTGCCACTTGACTAGATGTCATCGCACCGTGTTTAGTAGTGTATGGGATTGAAAAGGTGAGATTGGTAGCTGGTAGGAGAAAAGGGATTGTGGGGATTGGTGACTGCCCAAGGGATCATGCTGGGGAAATGGGATGCTCAGGTGTGCGGCACACTAGTCCTCGTCGATAGCAATTGTTTGGCAGACTTGGAATTTAGGCATGCGGTGCACGTCCTTTGGCGGAACAGTGCTCTTGGTTAGTGTTCAAGAGAACTTATTGTCAATACCAAAGCCACGGGGTGAGGTTTTGCATTCTTTGGAGGAACAACACCCTTCTTTGGGGAAACTGTTAGCGAAGAGGCAAAGCCATGCAACAGGATGTTTCTTGATTGCTTTTGACATGAGTACCTTTTTTTTTCTTTGGAAACTTGAATTTGTTCTTGTACTCATGTGCGAATGTTGTGTTTTGTGTGTTGCAACCGCTGTAATGTTTTGCAGTGTGCAATAGTTTGGTGAACAGATAGTGAGTTTTCGGGGAATGGGAATGTACGGGTTAACGGTTTGATTTAGTCTTGCAAGGTGGATTAATGGACATTGCCTCATCTTGTTGCCTATGATGAACTGCACTCTCGTACGAGAACTTTTGAGCGTCATCCTGCAAACATAACTCCAAGGAGACAAGAAAACTATGAGTGAATAAATGAGCTTAGAGTTAAACAGCTGCAGGTGAACAAACATATTGGGGGCAGTTCGGAGCACTGAGTGCAAATGTCGACGATGAGGGATGCGATGATTCTAATGAATGAATATGGCTGTGGAGTGAAGAGTCGGAGATGAATGTGCCAGTTTACAGTCTTAACGGACTATCATGGGTTAGTTTTGTGTCGTAACCCATTGGACATTGCCCGTTTAGCATTGTGGCGGACATTACGTTGCTAGTTTCGAGTCTTCGCGGACCATGAAGAGGCAAGCTAGTTTATAGTCTTAGCAGACTTTGATGACTGTGATGGTGACATTTTACTGTCATGCCAGACGGATGCTAGTTTATCGTCATTGCAGACACTATGAACATCAGTTTATTGTCCTGGTGCCAGGACCATCATGGTATCAGTTTATAGTCATAATCCAAGACTTATCTGTGGTATCAGTTTATAGTCATGATTCCAGGACTAATCTATGGTATCAGTTTATAGTCGTGATTCCAGGACTAGTCTATGGTATCAGTTTATAGTCATGATTCCAGGACTAATCTATGGTATCAGTTTATAGTCATGATTCCAGGACTAGCACGTACCTGAGCTCAAATTTATGTATAGAACAGTTTCAGGAATAAGTGATTGGTTGGACTTGCAAATTCTTTTCCGTCCATGTCGGCTAGCTTGAATGCTCCATTGTCGAATGCTTTGATGACCAGGTGAGGCCCTTCCCAGTTGACTGAGAATTTATTTGGGTGTTCTCGAATAGCCTTAAGCACGAGGTCTCCTTCTTTGATGGGGCGCTTATGAACGTCATGCCGATGTCGTCGCCGTTGTTTTTGGTACCATTCGATCTGATCGAGTGCGCGTACGTGCTCCTCTTCCACGGAGTCCAGGTCAATGATGCGTAAATTATTGTTTTGCCCATCATTGAGAAGTCCTGAAAGCATGATCCTTAGAGATGGTACCTGTAATTCCAAAGGTAAAACAGCTTCTGAACTGTAAACAAGACTATACGGAGTTTTACCTGTCGAAGTCCGGTGTGTAGTATGGTATGCCCGCAATGCATACACCAGTTGTTCATGTCATCTGCGTTTACTTTGGGCAAGCATCTTTTTGATTATTGTAATGATTGTCTTATTTGTTACTTCTGCCTGCCCATTGCTCTGAGGATAGTAAGGGGATGAAAACGAATGTTTGATCCCTAGACTATCACAAAATGTTTTGGTCTCGGCACTGCTAAGTTGTGGCCTGTTGTCAGTGATGATTGTCATGGGAATTCCAAAACGGGTTACAATGTTTTCGAGGATGAAGTGGCACACTTGTTTAGAAGTAGTTTTTCGAAGGGGCGTAGCTTCTACCCATTTCATGAAATATTCGGTTGCTGTTATGATAAAACCATGCCCGGCCGAAGATGTGGATGTTATCGGGCCAATAAGGTCCAATCCCCACTTTTGGAAGGGCCATGTGATTTGTGTTGTGTGCAACTCATTTGGTGGGATATGGATTAGATTACTGTGTTTTTGACAAGTACTACATGTTCTGACCTTGGATAGACAGTCGTACTCCATGTGTGGCCAATAGTAGCCTAAGCGTCTTATTTTTGTTGCCATTACGTTTGGTGCAATGTGTCCCCTGCATATTCCGTCGTGTACTTGTTCAACAATTGTTTGGGCTTCGGTACTATTAACGCATGTTAGCAGTATGCCTTCATAGGATCGACAACACAATGTGTCTCCTACTAGTGTGTATTGTCTAGAACGTTTGCGTACTGCATCCTTTTGTGTATTTGTTAAATGTTGTGGCGTTTCGCCGCGCAGAAGGTATTCCTTTACATCATCGTACTAGTCATTAGCGTGTGTTGTACTGACAGACGCGATTGGTAGCATGTCGAGAGTATTGGTTACGGGCTCGGCACAACTGGTTATGGAGCTTGGTAACGCGTGAAACATGTCAGGGGATATGTTTAATGCCAAGGTTGCTAATGCGTCTGCGATGGTATTGTCATTCCTGGAGATGTGTTGGACATCAACGTTTTCGAATCATTTAAGTAGATGTTTGGCCAAATCACAGTATGGTTGTAAGTGTTGCGCTTTACATGTATAGACGTCTGTGACTTGGTTTACGACTAGTTGTGAGTCCCCTCTGACTACAAGCTGTGTAATGTTCGAAGCTAGTACGGACGCGAGACCTCTGAGGAGGCCTTCATACTCTGCTATGTTATTAGTACAATGAAAGTTGAAGCGATAAGCAAAAGGTTTAATTTCCCCAGAGGGGTATGTGATTATAGCGGCAGCACTTCCTCCTCGAGAGGTGGATGCTCCATCGAAGTTTAGAATGGCATCGTAGTGATCTGGCACCGTATCTATTGCATTTACATTTTCATCTGGGAATTCAGGTTCTATTGTACCTGGATCGTGTGTTGGCGACGTAGTCATTTGATTTGCTATGGCTTGGCCTTTAACTGACGATTGTGCTACGTAGTGCAGGTCAAACTCAGCTATGATGGCCTTCCAATGGGCTATCCTGCCTGATTCGTAGATATTTCCAGTTATAGCTCTAAGTACATTATCTTTGCAAATTATGTTAGCCTGATTTTGGAAAAGATAATGTCGCCATTTCTTTAAAGAGAAAACTAAAGCTAAACATGACTTCTCTATGTCGTTGTATCTTTTTTCGTGGGCAACTAATGTATGGCTCAGGTAGTATACAGGGACTTTAGTTCTGTCATCTTGTTTCTGGCAAAGTATAGACGCGATTGATGATTCTGATGTGGCTAGGTAGATGTAAAACGGGTTGTCGTTTTTGGGTGGGTACACCATGGGTAGTCGAGCGAGTGCCGTTTTAATGTTGTCAAATGCTTCTTGGCACTGCGGGGTCCATTCAAAATGGACATTTTTGCGTAGTAGGTGGTTCATAGGTGTTAGTTTTTCTGTCAATTTTTCTATGAACCTCCTGATGAACTGTAATCGACCTTGTAGCCCTCGAAGTTCGGTTAGGTTGCTAGGTGATTTCAGGTTTGTAATGGCCTTAACCTTATCGGGGTCTACCCGTATCCCTGCTTCTGAGGTTACGAATCCAAGCAGTTTACCTGTCTTGACGCCGAAGACGCATTTCTTTGGGTTAAGCCTTAGTTCGTATTTTAGACAACGTTTTAACACTAAGTTAAGATCCTGTACATGTTGTTCTGACGTTTTTGATTTAACCACTATGTCATCCACGTAATCATTGAGCGAATGTAAGATGTAATCGCTGAAGATGTATGTCATCGCCCTTTGATATGTGGCCCCAGCGTTCTTGAGACCGAAAGGCATCATCGTGTAACAAAAGGTTCCCCAAGGTGTCATAAAAGTGGTTCGGAGCTGGTGTTCTGGATTAATACGTATCTGGTTATATCCCGAGAACCCATCCATAAAAGATAACAGGGCATGCCCAGCGGTTGAGTCAACTAATTGATCAATGCTAGGTAAGGGGAAGTCATCTTTTATGGTTGCTACGTTGAGGTCTCGGAAGTCAATGCATAGGCGGATACTTCCGTTCTTCTTTGGGACTATAACCATGTTTGACACCCACTCGGCGTAATCAACAGCCCTAATGAAACCAGCTTGGTAGAGCTTGGTAATCTCACTACGAACTGCTAATGCTACCTCGGGCTTGACCTTTCGTGCTTTCTGTTTCACTGGCCTTAGTCTTGGATCAAGGATAATGTTGTGCTAGATGATACGAGGGTCTAGTCCGGGCATGTCTGTATAGGACCAAGCAAACTCTTTCATATTGTCCCTAAGCACGTTTTCAATATCTCTACCTAGACGTAGTTCTAGTAATGCGCTTAATTTTAGAATTTTAATTTCCCCATCAGGCATGGTGATGGGAGTCTCGATTAGAGGATCTTCAGTAATGTTTTCGGCTTCTATGTCGAGGGATTTTGTCATACCCTCATGGTCGTAAACAGTTTGCTGTGTTGAAGCTATTATTGCATCATTTGTTGATGAGCTTGCATGGACGAGAGTCATGTCGATATCCCTTTCAACCTCGCCGTATGGTCCATCAATAACTAACGGCTTAGTTAAGCGCTTGCAATCCATTAGGATAGTTCCTGTCAATAAATAGAGAGCCTGGTAAGATAGCGGAGGTCGTTTTATGTCTTTTGGCAATCTTTAGTGTATATGTATGACAGTGGATTAACGTGACAGTGAAACAGCAGTTTAATGCCTTACTGGGCAATGAATGGCAGTTTAATGCCTTACCGGGCAATGAACGACAGTTTAATGCCTTACCGGGCAATGAACGGCAGTTTAATGCTGAAATTTTTGCGTTTTATTTAGTTTATGTATATAATTTTTATATATATATTTTATTTTTTATTTTTTTGAAAAATTTAAAGCAAATCTGAAAAAGCACGGAAAACGAGGCGAAAAGCAAGAAAAACAGAGAGCGGCAGCGACGTCAGCGTCAGCGTCGGCGTCGGCGTGCCATAAAAAAGGGGAGAAGGGGCTTCATTTGTCATTTTGACTTTCAGTGTGAGCGTAAACTGCGGATCAGAACCCCAGCGTAGACGCCGAGCGAAACCCCAGCGTAGAAGCTGAGATAAACCCCAGCATAGACGTCGAGATAAGACCCAGCGTATACGCCGAGATGGGCAGAGGCAAGGAACTGGAAGGCCGAGGAAAGAAAGGACTAGAGCTGACGTTCACAGAGGAGAGCGAGGCGATGCTGTAGTGCCTACCCCGCTCGAGCCTTCCCGCATGGCCTGGATCTTCCAGCAAGTAGGCTCTTGACCCTGTTTTTGTTTATTTTTTTGCATCTTTTTTTGTAGCGTAGACAGTTAGCATATAGGGTTTCGGCATATACGCCGAGCATAGAGGGTTCAGGGTAGTGTACCGACGTATACGCCACATGTGTTTGTTTTCAGCGTACTGTCACGGTGTCATTTTTCGATGTTCGGCGTAGACGGTTGTCGGCGTACACGCTCAGCGTATACGCCGAGTGTAGACACTTGTGCTAGCTTCTGGCGTAGATGGTCTACACTCGGCATATACGCCAAGGGTTTCTATAGCGTATACGCTGAGCGTAGGTTGTTGGATGTTTTGCAGCGTAAGCCTGTTCGACGTAAATTCTTGTATTATGCACAGCATATAGTTTTTAGCGTATACGCTGATCGTGAATGATTTTTAGCATATACACCCAGCGTAAATAGTTAGCAATTTTTAGCGTGTACACCCAGCGTATACGCCGAGTGTAATAGTTTGTGTATACGCCGAGCGTAAACAGTTCGTGTATACGCCCAGTGTATACGCCGAGCGTAAACAGTTAGATTTTTTCGCGAATGTCTATTTTTCAAAATGAAGTTTTCAGTATAATTAATCTTTCGGGTTGTTATAATGGCTTGTAGGGACGTTGAACCTCCCATTCTAGTGACTGAGCTAGTTGGGGTGTTGACATGGTTTGGTCCCATTGAGGGTGGTGAACCGACCCCAGATTTAACCGTTGAGAACAATGGGGTCTGGTTTCGGGACGGGGCCTGCGAATTTTTGGCCTTCCTGCTAGACCATTTCAGGGTTGTGATTTGGTCCCACCTAAGCGAGGATGTGGCGCGGAGCATCATCGAGGCCATGTTACCCGGTGCAGCGGAGGGTATTAGAACATTCATTGATGATGTTGATGAAGGGCCACTTGTCGCCAAGGGTGTTCCCCCCAGTGGTCCAAGATTTGCTTGTCCATTGATGCGTGTGTGGGACCGGCTACCACGGGGGCCTAACTATATCAACAACACATTATTCCTAGCTGGCCGCGCACACACCTTGTTCCAGAATCCTCCCGGCACAGTATAGCAGGTGGAAAGGTAATTTCGTTTTAGCTCTGGTTGTTCCTCTCTCTCTCTCTCTCTTTTTATTTAAATATTTGCTCTTGTTTCAAGACATGTTTTCGCCTTTTCGTAGACCGAAAGTTACACGAGAAGAGGCCTACACAGGCGATGATGGGCTTGCATTGGCGCGCATGGCTTTGGAGGTGTTCATGGTGGGTCCCACCCTTCGCGGGGCCGTTTTGGCCCACACTAGGGGCGCCATGAAGAACTTCCACAAGAAATTTTCTAAGGCGTTTGCATAATGCACTGCGCGTGGATGGTTGCACGCCGACTAGTCCTCTAATGGATCAATTTTTCCATTTGGTTCTGATCTGGGCGAAACCTCAAAATCTAACACTGAGAGTAAGTGGCAATGTTTTCTAGATGTCGTGATGTTTTTGTTCAATCGTCGAGTGTTAAACTAATATGAGGGTTTTGGATTTGTCTCTACAGCTGGCACTACCTCTGGCGGGGGTTCTGTTGTGACCGGGCGGACTAAAACGACTCTCTCTATGAAATTCGGTGAAACCGGTGCTACCCAGAAGTGGTTACGGGTAAAAGCCCCGCCATCCATTATTGCCTATTTAGAATGTGCCGGCCTCATGGCGCTCTTCACGGCCCCTAGCCCAGACGTGTCTATAGCGGAGATGATCGGGATCGTGGATTCATTTGATAGATCTGTTTCTCGCTATAGTGCTCGTATTAAGGGCGTTAAAATAAATTTTGAATTATCGCCCCAATTTTTTGCGGATTTTTTTGGCGTGCCTACAGGTGGTATAAAGATTATTTTAGATAGGGCGCATAAAGAAATTCACACGATCCGCGACTTAGAGGATTGGTTAGGGGTGACGAAGGGCACCAAAGGATTTCCTATGTAGGGGAAAACGAAAGTTGACGAAGTCAACGAGCTTTACCCCTTAATTCGAGCGCGTCTGTTTCCAAAGACTCTATCACAAGTCAAGAGTCTCGGGGTTGAAGCAGTGCGAGTCATGCGCACCGTTCTAGAAGCTGGCGTGCGCCACAACTGGGCTGAATTTTTATTATCGGGAATGACTAAAGAGATAGTGCGGCTGCGTTCGAACATAGAAGCTCAGTCCCATTTCACCTTTGCCTTCTTTGCCGGTTATGTTCGTTTTTTGGCCGAATTTTTAGTAGTTCGTGGGAAGAACAAATTCGTTTTGCGCGATAGGAATCAGTTATCTCGCCCCTGGGTAAACCACCTATTCGACATAGCTAAGTCCCAAGACACCCCCGAGGGGATTGATGAATACCTTATGATCACTACGGGTGGATCGTCTGGCGCCTCACTCCATACGCGCGACAGTGTAGGGTTGGAACCGGATGAAGTACCCTACATTGCCAAAAAGACGGAGTGAGTAGTCAAGGACACAATAGGCAAAGCCAAATCAAAGTTGGCGAAGCGTGACTGCGCAGCTGAGGAGACCAGTGAGATTGAACCGCCCAAAGTAAAGCGGATTCAGCTTAAAATACCTGATAAACCTCTTGTTTTCTTTACTTCACTTATCTTGCAGATAGTTTTAACGGTTACTGGCTGTATGCAACTAACTTCATCTGTTTTGTGTTGAGAAGTTAAGAGGCAGAATTTGCAAACTATCCCTAAGGAGGAAGAGTTAATTGACCTGATGAGAGGGACTGAAGAGCTGGGGGAAGGAACTGGAGACACTGAACTACTAGATGATCAAGCAGAGACTGAAGAGATGTTCAGTGATTTTCTCAAAGGTAACTTGGACCTTGGAGACCCTCCCACACCGGAGGAGACTGGAGGGAATGGTATGTCTCTTTACTTAGTTGTGCAGCCTAATATATTTCGAGATTATCTCATTGTGAATTTTTTGTTTGACTCAGAGAAGAGCGAGACCATCCCTGAGATGGAGCCAGAGATTCCCCCTGATGTGCCACCAAAGGTTAGCACTTCACGCGCTGATGGACCTTTTACTTGGATGGAAATGCCAAGTAAAAGGGATTTCGTAGCTGGTGTGGCCGAAGAGGTCGTTGAGCGGATCGAAGGAATCAATCCTGAGATAGGTGTGGGAACATCCAAAGATCTTTATTATGTTAGAGTTTGATGTTCGATTTTGTCTGTTCTAACATTTGTCTTTTCCCTATGGATAGGTGCCCAACTGAGATGGGATCCGTCCAAGACTGTCACCATAGAGAGCTTGCCCACACTTTCCCCAGAAGTTGAACAAGTGCCCAGACCCGTTTACGAAGAGGTAGCAGAGGGCTTTGTTCACAATGCCAAAGCAGTATGGACGTGTAAGCGATCCATTGAGCAATTGTGGCTCCATATTCAGGCGAAAGAGAAAGAGGTTTCTGAACTGTCGACGGAACGTGACGATTTGAAGGCCCGGTACGAATTCTCCACAGCCAGATTAGGCAATGATCGCTCTTGGAGGACCTCTGAGGTCACGTATACGAGGTATTGGAACCTACTCAATCGTCACGCAGGATTGATACGAAGATTAGGGGAGCGCAGAGCCCAAATTGAATTGCTGAACATCAAATGCCAAGATTGAAAGGCTTTCGCCTCCAAAGTACGCAAATGGGGGCAAGATGAGAAGAACCACAAGCACCAGTATAAGAAGTCGCTAAAAGAAGTGTCTATTGAGAAGCGACAGTTGGAAATGTTTGTGGAAGGCCTTGGTCTGTGCTCTGCCTTTGACACATTCGCCCAAAACACAATTGTAGAGATGGAATCCCCTAAATGGCTGATAACAACCACTTCTGGGGAAGTGTCAGTGGGGGAGTTCCCTTTGAAATGTCCCACCTGGTCGGATGTTGACAAGGGAAAGGCTCTGGCAGATGTTGACTTGGGTCTCAATGGGACAGATTGGGCAAGTGTTTCTGAAGAGGAAATCCTGCGGCGACTGGAATTCGGCTTGGGGGGATCTCCTATGGTAAGCGTTTCGTCCTTATGAAGTTAATTGATTGAATCATGTTTGAAATTTTTACATTTGCTTATTCTTGTGTTGGTTATTTCTTTTTTGGTCTTTTCAGGATGAAGGTGGCGATGATACTGGAGAAGCCGGCCCCAGTGGAGCAGGGGCCTCTGATGCTGGCGGATCCAAGGGGGACGATCGTCATGTCCCAGATGTTTAGCATTTTAGCTCTTAAGTTTTTTTGTTGTTTTTCGACTCAGATTTATACTGGAACTATAACTTGAAAATTGTGGAATGAATAGAGATGGTTGATTGTATGTAATAACTATATATATTTTTTTGTTGATTTTGAGTTTAATCATGACATAGAAATGTAAAAATGTTTTGGTTTGTTTTCCGTTTTAAGTATATTACGGAAATGTGATTATCAAAGTAAAACGAAAAGCATGTACTAGTTTATGGCCATTTCGGGCCCCATGCATAATTAGGAAATGTTTTGGAGGACATGGATAGATTTCTCAGTCAACCGATCGTTGCTGATGGTGGCTAGTTTTATGTCATTACGGACATGATAGTTTAATGTCATTTCGGACTAGGAGTGGCATTTAATTGTTTTCCTGTTTTATCGTAGTTTAGTGTCGTTTCGGACTTGTTTATAGTTTAACATCATTTCGGACTAAGAGTGATAGCATCATTTTAGTAATTTTTTGATTTTTTTCGTTGTAATGTTAGACGATGTTTCAACAGGTATGATCCAGTATTCGGCGTCCCCTTCGCTAATTACATTAAACGGCAATTTGGCCCAAGGGACCTCTGATGGAATGTCTTTTATGTTAGCATTTTTAGATATTTCAGTGTCCGTAGGGAGCTTTATATTAGCTTCTACTTGAGGAGGCACAGGCGTTTCTGTTTGAGGAGGCTTTTGTTCCATGTCGGAAGATTTTCTGCTTACCGATGGTTGCGGATTCTCGTTATTTTGGCTAGGTTTTTCAAGTTCGACTTCCGAGCCCTGGTCCATGTCCATATGTGATGAGATAATAGGAGTAGCTGCTTCACCATGTATGAAGATTTCTCCGCCTTCATAAGGCAGGTGAATTTCTTGATATATAGGGGAGGAGACAGCTCTCAGTTGGGCTAACCAGGGTCTTCCCAATATTAGGTTGAACCCCGGCATCTCATTCACTACTAGGAAATCGGCAGATGTTGGGAATTGATCTCCCGCTATGAAGTCTAAGGTTATTGTGCCTTTCACCATTACGCGTGACCCGCTGAATGAATTTAAACATGTAGTCGTGGTTGGTTTAAGTAGTTCAGTAAGTCCTAGTTGTTCAATGATGTGGTACGGCACAACGTTTGTCACAGCTCCATCGTCTACATGGACCCTATGTATTTTAAACCGGTTTATACAGATTGTTATGAACATGGGGGCTGTTGTTACCTCCTTCGTTTTCTTATCCACCTTGATGTTGTCATCATGAAAGCTTAGAGGCTTAGGAGTAGTCCCGTGAGGCGAGAACATCACCGCATGGATGGAGGGTTCATTTGGGGGTAAGTCCTCGCTTACCGGGATTGACGTTAACATGCGCACTAGAGCTTCCCGATGTGCTTGAGATGTTAGGACTAAGTCATACAAGCTCAGTGAAGTGTTCTTTTGTTTTGATGCTTCTATGACTTGTGTCAAGGCGGCTGCGAATTTTTCACTGTTGGGGGCGTTTCTATCGGTGCTGACTGGATCCATTGGACCCAACAGTTTTATCTCTTGTTTTGTTGGCTTATCAGTTTTCGGAGCTGTCGTTTTAGATGATTCATGTTTTTCAGAAGACTCACCTTCATTGCCTATGCCTGCTTGATCGTTAGATGATGACATGGGTATAGAGTTGAGGGAAGTGGGCTTAGGTGGCCCCAAAGCTAGCCGTTGGCGTTCTTTCTCTATACATTCACGCGCGAGTCTATCTCCAAGACGTTCTCATGTGCGGCGTGGAGGTGCCGTTGGTTTTGGCATTTCGGGTTGCCCTAGGAGTTTTACTACATATGGAGTCAAGCGGGATGACGCTTGTATAGTTGGATGTGCTTGGTTAGAGGGTGGGACATGTACCCTAACAACGTAGGGCTTAGGTTGGCCTTGCGTTTGTGACACAAAGGCTTGGTAGTCATTGGGACTTTTGGGTGTCCTAACGACAAACGGGATTGGTTTTGGTGAAGGTGGGACCTCCACTATTGCGGTTGTTGATGGTACTCGGACTACGAAAGGAGCAGGCCTAATATGTGGAGTTGGTGCATTCAGGGGAGTGACGAGAGGGAGACGCACCACATATGGCTTGTCGCATGTCGTGGTGTTAGGTGTTGTTACTGTTGGGGGCATCTGAATAACATATGGTCGTTGTGAAGGATGCGGTGTCTGGGGTGCGGATGTAGATGCAGGAACAGGTATGCAAACTATAAAGGGTTTGTTGGATGTTTGCGGTGTATGTTCAGGAGATATGATGTTAATGTAGGATGGCTCAGAATCATTGTCAAGATAGATTGTATTAATGACGTACGGTGCCTCTTTAGTGTTTAAAGGGTCCTTATAGACCCCCATAGTTTGATTTTGCGGTTGGATCGAGTTTGCTTTGTCAAAGGTGATTTGGCCTTCATCGATCATCCGTTGTAAGTCCTGCTTCAAGGTGAAACAGTAATCCGTTCCGTGCCCGTTTCGTTGATGGTAATCGCAAAAGCGATGCATTCTGAAGCCTTTGGGTACAGGAGGCTCATCCGGCGTTGCTAGGCTTGGGTTCTGAACGAGTTGACAGAACCGGTTATGTCTCTGGATGGCCGCAGGAGACAACTGTTTATGTTGCATTAAACCGGCGTTTAGGAGTTGATCAAAAAGCAAGGATGGCTTCATGGGCAGGGGTGTGTATTGAGAGGGTTCTTTTCTCTCGAAATTGCATGTACGGTTCGTTGGGTTCTGCTGTGGTGATGATTCTTGCGCGGTTGTCAGAGTTGGTTTGTTGTAATTAGTAGGGGTTGTCGGCGGTTTAGTTTGCTGTTGTGCCCTTGCTATCGATGCTATAGTTGTTTTAGCCTTTTCTTTATCCTTTTTAGCATGTTGATTTTTAAAGGCTACGTAGGCAGGGTCATGGCTGTTTTGGGCTGCCTCTTCTATGTTTTTGATTTGCACAAATTCTTGGTTAAGATTGCGTGCGTTCAGATAGTACAACTTGGATTTAAAGAAATCGTTAACGGCCCCTTTTAAAATAGTGAGCAGGTATGTCTGCGAGATTGGCTTGTGCAGCTCATTGAGAGCTACGCTCCACCTCTGAATAAATTTCTCGATCGGTTCAAGTGGTGCTTGCTTGACCTGAATGAGGCTGTCTAGTGTGGCCTCAGGTTTTAGGTTATATTTGAACCTGGTCATGAACTGGTGTAGTAGGTCCTCCAAGGAGGAGACAGAGTTTCTTGGGAGCGCCCTATACCAATCAAGTGCTCTTCCCGCGAGGGACATGGGAAACACTCGAAGAATTGCATGGGGCCATGCCTGTAGTAGTACGCACTCTAACCTAAACATTATTAAATGTGCATTAGGATCTGTCTCCCCATTGTATTTGGTTAGCGTTGGTAGAGAGATGCCCTTAGGCAAAGTTAAAGGCGGGACGGAAGAGCTGATGGGGTCATCGTTGTAGAAGTCTACTACCTTCAACTCCCCGTCAGCAGTTGTTTTGAGGCGTTTTACCTCATCAGTTAATTCTTGCATCATTTTTGTAGCATCTGCCCAATCTTGAGCATTTGGGAGCATGGTGGATTGGGCTTGTGATACACTGTATGGGTTAGACTGTTGAACGGTGGGTTGAAAGGCTGAAAGTTGCGTTGCTGGCGGTTGTGTTTGTGGGAAGTATACAGTAGGTGGTGCTAGGGATAACACATTATAAAGAGGAGGCTGTTGTTGCTGTGGTTGTGGCTGTGCCTGGGGCACATGAGCTGGTGGCAGCGTGTGGGGTGGTACATGGTGGTGGGAAGTTTGCTGTGACGTCGTACCCATCATCGGCCATTGTCCGGCCGTGTTGTATGAAGGGGCTCCTTCTTGGGTTACGGCGGTCGAAGGGGGTGCATGCGTTTGGACGTGCGAGATGTAGTGGGCAGATGTGGACATGGGTATAACGTGTGGCATTCCTATCACTTGGGGTGAGAATGTCACTCCCACGTTACCGTGAGGGGGCGGTGCTTGTGAGGATGAACTTGCAGCTGTAGCGGGGATGATTGCAAAAGGGAATGTGTTGGGCAAGGAGTTGCTCTGGGGAGGAATATGGACTAACGTTGATGTTTCTTGTAACGGTGGTTGGGTTTGGGTAGACCTAAGGGGTTGGAGGGGCATGATCTCCCCTGCATCTGGGTGAAAGATTGGGTTAAGGTGGTTATGTGGACTAAGGGTGTGGTAGGAGTCTTCGTGCTCTGATTGGGCAGCGAATTCGGCCTCTTCGTCTAGTTGGGGGTCCACCGTAGGTTGGTCTAACAATTGGCTCCTGTGCAGAAGGAGCTGCGTAATGAGCTCCGAGAATTGTTCGGGAACGAGGATTACGTCATATGGGGAAGGGATGAACTCGCGTTCTCCCCTGTAAAAGAGTTCGAATTGCCTCTTTACTTCTATTTCAGTCTGATCCACTGCTAGGCCGGCTTGTATCTTAATGTAGATGAAGTTATACTCGTCTTGGGTTATAATGTTAGTGGCTGGATCTCTCCCTTGTAACCTCAAAGACTGACGGGGCCCCATTGTGGATTGCCCTCCCGAGTGTCGTGTGATAGATGCTGGGCAGCTATGGTGTCTAAGATGTTAATGTTCTGGGTAGTGGCAGCAATAGTGTTTATGGGATTCATGATGATAGATTGTGTATGTAAAATGGTTTGAGTGTGCGAAATTGATGTACTGAGCAGCGTACAGCGTATACGCTTCAACTGGCAGCGTGTAATAGCTGTATACAGCGTATAAGTCACGTATGTGGCCGGCGTAGACGAATCTACAGTGTAAGTGTGCAGCGTAGACGCTGGTCTGTGGGCAGCGTAGACGCTGGGATAAGTGTGCAGCGTAGACGCTGGCGTAAGTTAAGAGCGTAGACGTCGTCGTAAGTTGGGCGGTGTAGACGCTAGGGTTTCTGATCGCAGCGCAGATACTGGAAGATTGACAGCGTAGACTCTGAGAGTCAGGGGTTTAAACGGGGCAGCGAAAACGCTGACGAGCGTAGACGCTGAGGAGCATTCAGTCAAGTTGTTTAAGCGGAGGCCCTCCTTCTAGCGCCAAATTCTGTACCGCCTGAAATCGTCGGTCCCCGACTGGAAGGAAAAAAAACAGAGATCGTGGGATCGCAGGACTAGCACAGATGACCCTACCTTCGCCTAAGGATGAGCTGGAATGCACAAAGGTAGAGTACCTTGAGTGGTCCGCACGCAGATCAGATAAGGATTTCCCCGAGCGTCACCGAAGTGTTATATGCTGGGTTATGTGTAAACGATGTAACGGGCGTAAAACGGAGCGAACAGTGAAAATAGGGCGTAAGAAAAATGTAAATGGCATAACAGCGTAAACAGCGTAAACTGATATACGCAGTGTAAACTAAGCGTAAACTCGAGTGCACAGCGTAACAGGGCGTGAACTGGGCGTAAAGCATAAATAGGATGCCGACAGCGTAAAAAGTGTAAACAGAGCGTAAGTGGCGTGACCAGAGCGTAAATGTAAATGAGCATAAGCAGAAACACATGCAAGAAATCAGCATAAACTGTAAATTGTAGACTGTAAACTGTATTATGAAATGGAAATGTAGTGCACCGGTCTAACACAGTTGCAGCTGAACACAAGGTGGACGTAAAGCCCCGGTGAGTGTAGGGATGCGGCTGGTTCGCAAGGTAGGTGGAGCGTAGAGACTGTGCTCGGTGTATAGAACTTCCAGCGTAAGAGGGTTTTATGCTCTGGTTTGCAGCGTAATTGCTCTTGGGTCTGCTTTGGTAAATTTTTGCCGACCTTGAATACGCGGAAAACTGGGCTTTTTAAAGGGGGGGTTTTACCGGGAAAATCGGGTTGGGAGACACGTGGCATGTCGGCCGAGTGCGTACAATTTAGAAATATGGTATACGCTGGGCGTATACGTTACATCAGGCCGGCGTATACGCTGGACTTGCTGGGCGTGTGAACTTGGGTGGATGTTGGGTGTATACGCTGGGGCGTATACGCTGATGGATGTTGGCGTATACGCTGGGGCGTATACGCTGATGGATGCTGGACGTCGACTTGCTTTAATTCTTGCTCCTGTTGCACCTGCTGAGTGTACATGAGGTGTGTAGGCTGGGTGTCGGGCGTATACGCTGAAAATGCCAGGCGTATACGCTGAAAATGCCAGGCGTATACGCTAACAACACTTGCTAAAAACCAGATGTTTCGATCCTCAAAATTGCCATGTGTGACTTCAAATGTAGCCAAAGTTTTCTATGGGTCACGGGGATCTGGTTCTTGTTGGACAAGTGCCAAACTCGAAATTTTTGTGGTGTTTCAAATACGGGGTCTTTGGCTTGTAAGCTCAACGAACGATGCGATAGTCCCTGAGGTCCTATGACACTAGAGGCTGGTCCAGTGACGACGATGGGATTCACAGATGTGGCACCCGAGTAAGTGGTAATCATGGTTGTGTATGCAGAATCCATTGGTCAAGTAGATTAACGGGGACAAGTGACTAGATCTAGAAAGCGATGGATAAAGAAGGTCGTGATTAGGCTTTCTACCCTGTAGGATTCCAAAGGAATCGTTACTATGACCGATCTACACTGCACGATTTCGTAAACTTTTGTAGAGGTATTACGTTTACGTCTTGGATACGTTGGTATAGATCACTTACAGGGCTACCTGTAGAAATACGAATTTGAGCCTAGCCCTCCTTCTAGTGCCAGAAAACTGTAACGATGGAAAATGTCGATAACTGGAAAATACCAAACAAAATCCGTGTACACAGTTTTAACCATGGATCTATGTGAGGGCTGTGCTGGAGAAAACGAATCCACAGTGCCCTGAACGGTCTTGTCGATCAGACAGGGACTTACTTAATCAGTAAATCGACGAAGATTATAGGTTTTTTGTGGAACGATTTGATTTGATAAATCACGAAGGGAAAGGAGAATGAAGTAGATAAATTGCAATAATGACAACGTTAACACGACAAGGAGAATTGGATTTATGAGAAATGCATGATTTCTAGATCTATACTTTGACCCGAAAACCAGGTATATTGTATAGAAATTTCCAATGGAAAAGCCCCGCTTATCTTATGCGAAACATACACAAAATAATAAGAAAACTGTTCGACAAGGAGTGCAGAATGGAGTTCGATCTACCTAGTAGACCAGAGATGGGATGCAAGGAAGGTCAAGCTCTAATGTCTATCGATCAACTGTTTCTGATCAATAGAACTCGCAAACCGCACCAGATGATCCTTCGATCTCTGTTCTGCTCCTTTCACCTTAGGTAGTCTCTGCTCAAAACTGCCAACGATCGCCAATGGAGAGAGCTGTGTTTTCACCAAAGGACTGATTGCTCTTGCTGCCAATGCTCAAGCAAGATGTCTTCTGTCTCTGCTAGAAGGTGATGTTGCCAAAAGTTGCAGATGTCGGGGGGTTTGTTTCTTCGTTAACTGGAGTATTTATAAGTTTGACAACATGCAAAGAAAGTATGGCCTCGATGACACATGTCCCAAACTTTCAAAATACCATTGACCTGGTAAACTTTATATTGAAATTGGCCATGTCACGTCACATTTCCGGGAGAAGGAGAAGTGTACGCTGTCAACACTTTTGCCAAAGCTGCTTCATGATTACGCACAATACACTCATCAGCGTATTGTGTGTGTGGATAGCAAATGCGTAACTGCTTTAACCGGCTTTCCCCTGTGTTACACTCGTTTACACTACGTCGCATGGCAGAGCATAATAGAACATGGGAGTAGTTGATGCCAACTGTTTCACACTTATTTACACCGCAAAGTGTAATAGAGCGTAAAAAAAATGGTCAACTTTACAATGAATTATGCTTGCCCACGCTGTGTAGCATAATAAGCATAAAGCGACCAATCTGCAAAGAAAAGAAATCAATCTGTAGCTCTTCCTTGTATTCTGGCTTTATCTTCTTTGAAGCTCATTACGCTGCTATGTGTAACGGAGCATAAACTTTGGCCCTGAGCAAAAGACTTAGCCGAATATGTGAGAAGTCGCATATTATGCTACTTAGGCCTTAAGCTTCACCAAATTTTCTGAAGTAAGTTACCTTCTGATGTCAAACTATGTTAAGCAGAATTACGCTAAGCATCATTATGCTATGTTGCGTAATGTAGCATAAAGACAGAAAAAATAGTAAAATTGAAAGTCTGTTAGAAACTCGGAGACTGGATGCTGTGCGCCTCTTTGCTTCATTCTGCCTTCTAGATTGCCGTCACAAACCTCTGCCTGAATCGCGAATCTTTGCCTGAGGCCAATTCACAATTTCTACAGTGTTTCAACAAGAATATTTAAATATTTTCTAGTTTAGCACACATTTTACATGTTATGATATTTATACTTCTAATTACCCATATTTTCTATATGCAATTGCACCTTGTGTTATTGTACACAAGGCATGGAAGTTTGTTCTTCTCAATCTTTCCAAATTCATTTTCTTTGAAAATTTCCATGGTGATGCCTCTAATCCAAATCTTGGAATTAATGGTACTTAATCAAGCTCTTTCCATAATTATTGGGTAGTCTCCATTATAGTTATCAATGTGGATCACCAAGAAATTAACTAAGTATGATCAACCACTGATGATGATCATAATGTTCTTCATCAATCCTAATGAAATAATGATGGATTAGTCTACAAGCTCTAATTGGATGTTTTATTTCTTTAATGGAGGTAAATTTCATGCTTAGTACATCTCTTGCAAAATCATATTGACATTGTAACTTGGGTCTAGTAGAGCCTTCCATGGCTCAGTTCTTGCAATTTGCAAATAAATTAGGGGACTTCCTGGATCAATTATTTTCTTGAAAAAATGACCCGTCTTTCTTCAATTTGTGATTGCATGCATTAGCATGATATTTTGGACATTTTGGAATTTTTAGTTTAAAGGCTTCCTATTAGATATTCCAAGGATAGTTTGGATAGATTTTATATCTATAAATGTCTATGGTAGTTTTGATGAACTATTAGACCTAAAGAATGGACTTTTCTAAGGCTTGCACTCAAAAGAAGTTGAGTTATCATCCACCGATAAGTTTACAGCTCTTATGGGATTTCATTATTGAGGTTGTAAATGTATTTCACCTTACATTGGTGGTGCAGGAAACAAAGCTATGAAGGTGTATTATGCATGGTAATGAGCATAAGTGTAAGGAGATTAAACTTGTGAAGTAGCAGGTCTATTGTCTTATACAGGATAATAGTAATGGGCAAATGTATGAATGGTGAAGCCACTTGCTGATACATGTTGTTGGACATAGTATCCATATGGGTCTAGCTGTCTATAAGGATATTATTGCCTTAGTGATGGCATATCCCATGGCCATGGGTTATGCCACTACTAATGGTAGTCTTAAGGTTAAGATGACATTCCACTTGGATAATACTATTGTTGGTGGAACTATTGCTTGTATTTGTCTAGAAGATAAGGAAACCTCCTAGGTGCTTACCTATTAATGACTTTTATGTTTAAGGAATAAATCCTAGACTCCTATAACTATGACAGGATTAGGAAACAATCCTTTTGATGTTCATACTAGTAGATGTCAAATGCTTCATCTTCTAATTTAGATTTTACAACCTCATCAACTACTGTAACTTTACATTTCTAATGATAATAGTCCCTTCTTGTACCCTTCTTTTTTCTTCTATCTTTATCTTTGGCTCTTCCCTATTTTTCCTTCTCCATAATCTTTAATGTAGTTTGGAACTTCTCATTAATAGAGTTTAAAATATTATTAACCTTAGCTAAAATTTTAGTAAAATTTTTTTGGATCAATAAGGTTTTTCACTACAAAACGTTCCCTAATAGTGTTCCCTTGTCTAGTCCATAGAGGTAGACCTCCTATTTGTGGAGAAAGATGTCTCTATTATCCTTCTCCACACTTTTCCTTTTCTTCAACTCTTCTTCTTCCTTTGATACCTAATAAATTAGTATTTTTATTCAATGGGATTTCATTTCTAATATTCTTCCTTGGGTATAGGTCCTAAGTATTTCCCAAGTTTTATTTTTGAGCCCATCTATGATGTGGTAAAGTTATTCCATTTGAGAGAAACCATGACCTGGACATTCATGTAATAAAGAATATTACCTACCCAAGACTACATTAAGAGATTCATTATTACTTTATAACCATCCTTAAATTTTTTTTCTTAGATTGGATACTTTGGAGTATGTTTGGTACTTATCATTGAATAACTTTAACATCATACTCCACCTTTAGATAAATTCTACTTCCAAGAATTGGTACCAACTTTCAGCTTCTTTGATAAGTATCTTGAGGAAAAGTTTGAAGCTTTTCCAATCATTCTTAATGTTTTGCAAGATATATGCATCATGAAAGGCTTTAAAATGATCTTCAGGATCAACATTGTATTCCCCTTCAAACTTAGAGATGTTCATATTTAGCTGTTTAATTTGACATTTTGTCTAATGCCTAGTAGGACTATAGACTACCTTCTCAAGGTTAATCATGCTTCTAGTACCAAGAAATAGTTTATCATATGCATCGTATTCATCATGATCCATGTCATTACCATGCCTCATATGGTGTTTCATGTTATGCCTTATTTCTTGGTGTTTCTCCCCTTCTTCTTGTCCTTATCTATGTTCTCCTCTTCAATCTCTATGATTGAGTTTTCTTTTATCTTCACCTTATCTATGATTATTCCTTCCTTGGTCATGGTAACATTCCCCCTTGTTAGAGATTGATGATGAAGAAGAATATGAGGATGAAATGTTATGAGAGTTAATGTAGCTTTCTCTTCTTATCTAGCCCCTTTATTATTCTTTGGTTTGGTAGGTGGAAGACCTTGATCTTGAAGTCCTCATTTTGAATCTAGCTCTCTTCTTTCCTTAGTTACTTATCAAGGTTGAGTGCAATCACTAATGGTTTGTGTCATCTCCATTGAAGGGTGGAGGATCTTAACATTGAGATCAACCTAAAGGATAATTGATGTTTTCCTTCTTTAACTACAATGTTAGTGGAATTGGTGTCTCTTTTCCTTTGAAAGCTTCATGGTAAGCTTCCATGAATTTTTCCTTTTGGAGCTAGAACTCTATTAGTTTGTAGCATTTGGATATATGATTGGCTACTTGGTATTCTGAGTGATAAAAGTCTGAGTTAGTTAATTGCATTGATGCATGCCCATAGACACAACCCCATTAATGCATCCTTGGATCTATTGGTGCATATGCATTTATGCTGATTCACTCAAAGCCTATATAAATGCATGTACCATCTACATTTATGGCACCTTTGATCATTTGTGTAGTGAAGCTCTTCTAGTTTACTTTTGTAGACCTTATCCAAAATTATTAAAAATTCTCTCTTAGTTCCCACAACATGGATTGAGTTGATTGAATAGAGTTTCATTAGAATGCATGTACTTGAACACTTCTACATGATGGTAAAAAAATTAAGATTAATTTCTTTCATTGCAGTACTTGGAGTAGCACGTAGCCTATTTTAAGTACTTTACTTTCTAGTAGTTAGGAAATTAATATTTTATTCCTTAAAAATGAGAGTATGACCACTTTGAACATGTTATATTAATACTTGATAATCCTAGTAGTGGATACTTGATATGCCCAATATTAAACACTTGGTAACATCGTAGTATTAGTATAGCCTCAAGATGGGTATAAAAAATGGGAATAGATGCTCTATGCGTAGGATAGTTTAGATTACTCTTAATTTCATAGTTAACTAAAAATTAGTATCTTAATTACTTTAATATTTTAATAAGAATAAATAATAAAGACACAAAAATCTTATGTCTTAATCACACTTAATCATACGAATGGAGCTAACACAAGTAATGATTGGGAAGATAATGACCAACCACATAATGTTTAATTATCTAAGATATTAGCCACTCAAAGGCTCTAAAGAATTTAACTGATTCATGTGTATGCTATTGTGATTCATATGGATGGATGTAGGGAACAGTCACTACTCACCATTGATGCTATTTCTAGGAAAACTCTATTGTGCACTAAGTGTTTTAGATAATTAAATAATAAAAGATCATTGTAGGAATATAATGTACCATTACTAGGAAGATAACAATATTTTATTTAAGACACACTATAAGAATATAATAAGAGATGTCTTCTTCTCTTAGGGATAATTACCCACATGCTAATAATTCTACAAAGTATTATGATAGGATAAAGTAAAATGTAGATAAATAACCCAATAACTTAAGGTTTTCTAAATCCATCTAGATCCATACTATCTAGAATTCACTTTCATCCTTTACTAGGATGAGTAACTATGGTGGAGGGACCTAGTAGACAACATTATGTTGTCACTTGATCATGGTGTTCCCTCAATGTTCATGACAATACTAATGAAGTTGGAGCTCAAACCTGTAGTCTTGGAGTACCAAGTGATAGACCACTTCTTCAAAGATTATCAACCCATAGAGGCCCACCATGAAGCCTCCAAGGATGAAAAGATTTTGATCACACCAGTATCACAGTTAGAAAGGGAAAAAATTGAATATCCATTTGGGTAATCTTAATGCCAAGGCCTTTCTTCCTTAAATGAAAAGAACATAATTCACCAATTGCTACATTTAACCTTGGCAAGCAATTAAGACAATGGAAGAACTAGATCCAAAACCAAAAAACCTCAAGACCAAGGTCTTCTATTCATCAGGCAAGAGAAAAACCAAGGGATTATAGAAAGAGAGCAAGCTAGCATAACTTTCCTAGCTCTCCATCCTCATGATCCTTTTCATTGTCTAGCCTTGACAAGGAGGAACATGACTAAAACCAAAGGGGAAATGATCAGGTAAAATATGAAGATGATAGAAGGCCCTAAAACATCTTAAAGAAAGTTTCAATTATAAAAAATAAAACATTTTAGCCAAATCTTAGTTGTAATTTTAATTGGATTTAGGAGCAAATATAAATGCCTTGATTTCCCTTCAAACATTTCACTTTCTAATCCTATTTTGTCAAAATCCAAAGACATTTTTACATTGTAAGATGTAATTCATGGCACAAAATGTCAAATGGAATGTGCATTACACCAAAATAGCATAATTGAGCTTGTAATTATCAAATGCATTGCCAAAAATGTTGTGATCAAATTTATTCCAATAAAAAACATTCATGATAAAAATGTTCCAATTTTGGACCATGAAAATAACCAAAAATGTTGTTGGAAATCTTGTTAACATAGAGAGACTTCTTATGATCTTTAGAGATTCCTTTCATAGTGCTGATTCTAATGAGTACAGAGAACTAGTTGCAATTTTCCCCCAAGAGTAGATGGATTGAGATAGACAAATACAAATCAATTACAAGGCACACACTACCTACTTGCACTAGATCTTAGACAACAATTTTAGAGAGATATCTAAACTATCTTGTACTCTTAGGTTGTAAAAGCCAATAGATATATACCTTCCAAACCTATTTCATAGAATTTTTATAGCATTTAATACAAAGTTTGCAATTTATTTTTGGCCACATCTTATTTTCGTCTCTCTCTCACTTTTCATAAATCGAATGTTAGATCCATTATTTGCTTGTTTAATGGCTTGTTTTCCCCTATTTCACTTGGTAAAAGAATTATAAATGCTTACGTAATCAACCAAACTACCTAAGGTATCTTAGATCCTTTTTAAGGCTTGTGGATCTTGAGGTGAAACTTTTTCACATGGACCAATTTGATTTCTAGCTTAATTTTTTCCTTTACTATAGTTTTTTGGCACTAGAAGAAGGGCCTCTACTTGATTTTTTCACCCAAACTTGGGTGTAAATACTATTTTCCTATTTTAGCTATTTCACAATAGTGTGTTTAGTGAATATGAGCTAATTTTGAGTGATCTTTGATACTGGAATTTTTTATTTTTACTATCTTGTTTATGATTTTTAGTATCAAAAATTTAAGCCTAGCCATAAGTATCCCCTATGTAGTCCAACTCTCAAGCATAATGTTTTTAGATCTCTTGAATCCTCAAAATATGCTGTGTTTTTTTCTTTGTTCCCAGTGTTTCCAAAAATGCATGGGAATAAATACATTGTAGCCATTTTCTCGTTTTTTCTCAATGTTGTCTCAAATACACTATAGTCATTTTGACATTTTATCCCAATGTTGCCATCCTATGTTTAAAATTCTACATTTAATATACTAGGTTTCTAGTTAAGCTATCTCATTCTTTAATTTTTGCATTTATAGTTATAGTTAGAGTTGCAATTTCATTTATGCTATTATAGTTTCTACACTGTTTTTGCATTTACAATTATAGTCATAATTACAATCTCATTTATGCTATTCCAATTTTTATATTGTAATAGATAACTACACTACATACTATATCTACTAATACCTTGGATCTACACTTATTTATGCCTTTTGTATCTAATATATTGCTTAAGGACATTGTCGACATGGCCTTAAACCAAAAATCGACTCACATCTATGATCCCAAAGACCTAGCCATTGTTAAACATCATCAAACCATTAGGAATGTCTACCAAAATCCCTTATATATGAACATAAATGAGGATTAATATAATTTCATATATTTGAAGATACAAGCTGGTTTGCATATCCCGCACAAAGAATTGAACTGCAAGTGCGAGTTTGAAATGATCCATAAGAACAAAATGGAGTGCATTCCCTCCCTCTATGACCATATTGAGTTGACAAAATCTTATGTGCACATGCTAGTACAATTGGTAGAGGTTGATAATGAGGTGGAAGTGAGTGAAAATCCTAAACTAGAGTAAGACCAAGATGTGCTAGATGAGTTTAGGACTTATTATGAGATGATTACGCACTTAGGGGGACCTTTTGTAGTGATCCATTCCTGAAGTAATCATGTTCATCTTTGTGCCCTCTATCTTGGTAAAAAATGAAGCTCCTTTTGTAACATCTATAAATTAAATTTCATAACACACTTTTTTGTTTTCTTCTATTTTTACCTCAACACCATTTTCCTTAGTGCCACAACCTTTGCTAGCCATCTCATCGATGTCCTAGCCCTATACAGTCTCATCTATTTTTGCTTCTAAAATTTAAATTCCACATTTTGAACATAATCCATTTGTGCCCAATACTTCTTAAATGTTCCATATCCTTGTGCAAACATCCTTCTCTATATTTAAACCCCCCTACAATGATAGCCACATGACCCTTGTAGACCATACCATTTTCTACTTCACAACCACAGCTACAAATTATCCAACAACCAGTGTAGCCCTTAGGAGGTCCACAAAGCCTAGATCAATCCTTCTAAATGATAAAAAACCTTACTAAGTAGCTACAAAAGCTCAAAGAAAATACCATCCAAATGGTAAAAGTCATGAACTTTTACCAAGATGATCCAATTAACTCAGCCATCTGTCAAATAACACTACCTATAGGCATCCTAATCCCCTTGTTCACCAATTACAATGGTAAAGGTAATGTAAATGCACACCTTATCATCTTTCACTTTGAGTGTCTTTTGTTACAAGATTGGCCACACATAGTGCTATGTATCTTTTCTATGTCTCTATTAGGAAATGCTCTTGACTAGTATCGCACATTGCCTAGATGTTCCATTTCCTTTCTTAATGACTTGCTAATCCAATTTATGAACCACTTCAAATACAACCTAAAGCCTGATACAACCTTGAATCAACTCATGAAAGTGAGGTAGGGACCACTTGAACCAATTCAAAGGTTTATTAAGAGATGGAATGCAACACTTAATGAGATTCTAGAGCCCATCTTTGAGATCCATATGCTAGCCATTTTTAAAAGGGTGTTTAATGATATTTTCAAGTTAAAACTATACTACTTAGAACCTCAATCACTTAGCCAAGCCTTCTCATAAATTAAGAACATTGAGGAGGTTGTTGATGCAAGCAATAATCCAACCTATGTGGCCTACAAAATTGAATATACAAACAGGGATAGGGATAAGGCTAAGCCAACACAAGCAACTGTAGCCTCCATAGTAATAGATACTAAATAAATGAAGAAATGAAGAACACCACAACCCAGCATATCTTTTATCCAATCTCAACCATCCATTTCATATGATTCCAACCAAACAGAACCAACCTTTGAGCATAAGGGCATGTCTAAATATACAAAGTTACCTATGAAACCATCTGAGCTCCTAAAATTGTATTCAACATAAGTAATTCTTTGAAAAGGTTGTAGGAGATAATCATCTATGTGAAATATCTAGAGATTGAACAATAGTAACCAAGTATGATCCAAAACTACCAAAGTACTTCAAGCTTAACATATTTTGCCATTATCATCAACTTGTTGGTCATGACATTGACTTCTACTTAACCTTAAAAGATGATCTTTAGAAGATGATTGATTGTGGAGAGCTAGTGCTGAACAAATCCAACCCTTCAAAACTAACAATGGCCCTTACACCATAGTCTTGTTAACAACATCCAATTGGTCTAGTTTCCATAGTGAACCATTAGTTATCAAAGTCCCCTTGGCTAGCACTCAATCCTAGAAGATACAGCCTAAAACCCCCTTCATCATAAGGGTACCGTCACCGTTGGTCCCTGAAAAGCCTTTTATTATATGTGTTTCATATTCAATGGCAACAACTTCATGACCTAAAAAAAGTATCATTATTCCTACAAAAGCTAGCAGACCATTTGTTATTAGGGTTCCTTTATCATCCACAAGAAAACCTATAATAACTTGTAACCAATGCACACTTATTATTGTCAATATCTCAACAATGTCATTACCAAGTAACAAGAAGTCACCACAACAGTGATGAAAATAACCTATTGTCAAACCAAAAACTAATCCTACTAAAGATAACAAATAAGCAAAGACTTGGAAGCAAGTTAAACTCTAGAAGCCTCCATTAAGATTAGCCTTTCTCGTAAACACCACTACTTAACATGCATCAACCAATCAACCAAGGGAGAGCCACAAGCTAGATACAAGCAAGTGGTCCACACACACATTGAAACTTGAACTAATAATCTTAGGCAAGATGGAGTAAGTTAAAACCACCACAATTGAAAAATCACATGTCAATGAGAAATAATTCCTCACAATAATGAAATAAGTTAGGCTCTCCTTAAAGCAGAAGAACACATCATTGAGCTTTTAGGATCTAGTCATGACCTCCTCTACTCATAGGATGGTACTAGTTATATTATTGACCTCTATTCTCATGACTAAATACATTCCTACTAATGATGAATCCATTCACTTGGTCATCATGCCATCTTCATGTAGGAAAGGCATGTGTCAAATCACTTACCTTTCATGATAGTGAAGTAAAGAATACTTTCCACAATGGAGAAGTGCTATGTGCCCCTCTCCTCATTACCATACATGTTAGCAAGTGTAAGATTCATTGTGTTCATATGAATGATAGAGTGACAACTAACGTAATACCATTTACTAGTATTGAGCAATTAGGCCTAATTGAAAACATCTAGGAGACCTCTACCTTCATGCTCAAGTCATTCAATGGATCATGGATAGCAGTACAAGATTCCATCTCATTAGACTTTGTAGCTAGGGAACAAGTCCCCACATCTACCAACTCCCTAGTTTTAACTTAATCTTAGGAAGGCCATGATTAACTAAACTTTCAACAATCTTGTCATGATAAGATTCACTTGTCTTATGGGGATGGAGAAATTGTGATTCATGGGGATAACCTATTTTTACTATCTATTAACAATATCAATATTGAATGAAGATCAGAAGTGGAGTTTCAAGATAAAACCCTTGAAATTCAAGTTGGGGCTAGCAGCAACAACAATATTAGAATTACAACATTAAATGATCAACAAGAAGACTTGCCACCTGCCATATTGAATAATAAGAATGATGAATATAAAATCATGTAGAAGGTGTTTCTTGATTTATCAAAAATCAAACAACAAATTCATTGTCAACATCTCATCCCTTCCTTTATCAATGATATTTTATTTGCTTTTGTAGCCTTATACCATGTTTCAACATTCTTGATATTTTGGTATTCTCTTTTAAAATTTTATTATGCTTGATAGATGAGCGTAGCCATGACCTTCTAGGACCTAAAACTAGTAAACCATGTCCTTCAAAGGCCTAAAATTTGTAAACCATGACTTGCTAAGGCCTACAATCTATTGTTTAGAAAAAATATAAAATGTAGAAAAATAGAAAAAAAATGTAAAACTAAAACTAAAACTTGTAGTCAAGAGTAGCATTGAACATGAAACCAAAATGTGACATCATGGGCTTGAGTACAACCAATATAGTTAATAACCATAGCCATAGATACACAATGTAATAGAAATAGCAAAATACACTAGTCTTTAAATTAATTAATATAGCAACAAGCCAACAACCATAATAATGAAGATGTGATAACACGTTATCAACATCAAAATATTAGATCAAATAATTAGAGGAGGAGGGAAAATGTTGTCAAGCCATCATCATCATTACCTAGGAGCTTGTGTTCAATAAAAGACATAACCATTAGTAAGCTTTTAAACACAAATGAGATTACACTTATACTAAAATTGAGCCATCATGAATCAAATTTAAATGGATTTAACATTTTTTCAAACACTTAACATCAAAAAATGAAGTTTGACATTTTATAAAACAAATAATATGAAAAACATAGTTTGACATTGTGTAAAACATAAATAGATATTTTGTCAAATAGTTAACATTCAAAACATAGGAATGAAATTTTACAAATAGTTGACATGAAACAAAGTTTACACCAAAACATGTGGCCAAAACTAGAAAAAGTTAAGGCTTAGGAGGTTAAAGATCCCAAAAATATTTGCCTAAAGATTGGAATAGCCAAAAACATTACCTTCCTAGGTAGGGAAGTTCAAACATGTTATCATCCTAGGCACTCGAAACCAAAAATACTATTGAAATTCACAAAGAAAAAATCTCATAGTAACAATTAAAAATCTTAGTTGTTGGAACCCATAGTAACAATTAAAAATCTTGGTTGTTGGAAAATCAAAAAAATTTAGTGAAACAACTTTAATCATAGATCCCAAGGGCCTTTGTGAAAAATAGGATTTGACATGCCTTGGATGGTCCAAAAAATTACCTAGGGACTTGAGGAGGGCAAAGACAAGGTAAAAAAAATGAAAATGCAAAATACAGATCTAGAGGATAAATTATTGTAAAATGAAACAAATGAATAAAACTAGAACACAAATGAAACTTTAACAAAAATAAAAAGGTACAGGAAATGTGTACAAGATGGCCTATAGTAGCAGGAGGGTTCACTTTAGTGGGGGTTCAGATTTCATTGAAATTGCTATGATCAGATCCATGATCCAGAGGTCCTGCCACTTCCAATGCTCTCAAACCTTTGTTGCTCTTACACCAGATCTACAACATTTTTGATGTAGGGGATGATATGTGTGAGGAATTTGGATTACAAAAGTAATCAACACCAAGAGTCTTGGTTCCCAGGTGCTCAACGTTGATGCCAAAATCTCACAAATCTCAAAGGGGGATAACAAGGATAATAATGGTTGCAAAAGTTTCCACCCTAAGGTTTTTAAGAAGCTTCATAGTTGATAGTGTGCAAGAGCTCTCAAATATAAAATATTCCTAAAAATGTAAGATTGTAGAATTAAAAAATTTGTGGAACGTTTACATGTTTTTGAGGCTTGATTTCTATAGGTTTTAGGCCACAAATTTGATTGCAAATTCTACCTGATTATTGATAGATTTTTGGCTACATGTAGGTGTGGTGGTGCTCAAATCTAGCTGGGTTACTATGTATGGTAAGTGTTATACCCCCATGGCATCAAAGCCATTTCATTTACTAAAAGTGCATCAAAGCCATGGTATATAGGAATTTCACCCTCACTGGACCTTCCAATAGCAACACTAAAGTGCAAGCTCAAGGTTGGAGTGGGTGAAATGTTGCAATCTTGGGCCATGCTGGAGCAATGTTAGGGGGAAGGTGCAATGCTAGGGAAATGCAATAGAAATGTTAAGGGGTAAGAGTTATAGCCCCCCCAGTTTTGGAGCTTTCCCAAGGTATCATAATGCTAGATCTATCAAAATTGATCATTTTAGAGGTTGAAAAGGATACAAAATAGGTCTTGAAGTCAAAACCCCTTGTCTAAACACTAGCTAGCATGGATGGAATGGGGTTCAATGTAGAGGATCCAAATTTGGATCAAAAAAATGTTAAACAAGGTTCGATGGGTAGCTAAAACTAAGATCTAGTAGTTGTGAATCCAATAGCTATGTGTTAAGGCGATTTTAGATGGATTTTGAGGGTCCTATCAAGTTTGGGGGTAGTCTCCACATTGGATCCATACTAGTTAGCATGGAGTAGAGGGGATGTCCTTGCTTTTTAGTCTTAGGATGATCTTAGAAGAAAATCGACCAAGTTTCTACATTCCTAGGTTTGCAAACCATGATTTCTCAAGTTCTTGGCTAATTTTGTCTATGTTTAGGGGTTTTTTAAGGCCATGAAAGGTTATCTCCCCCTTTGATCCATGCTAGGGAGGTTGTTCTAACATGAAGGATGGGGGTTGATGAGATTCAAGTTCTGAAATAGGGTTTAACAAGCATAATCTTAAGGCTATGTGGTCTTAGGCTTCATCGATGTAGGTTTTTTATCTTGAAGTGTCGATCTACTATTTAACCTTCTTGATGCCATGCAACATACTTCCCTTTTTCTCCATGCTTACTCCATGCTATCCAGTGTGGAAGCCACTTTTAGGCTCCAAAGGAAGATTATAGGGATTGAAACTAATGACAAAAGTATTCTATTACCTTCCTTAATCAACTATGCTGACATGCAAGCTATTGGAAGCTAAAAACTCACCAAGATAAGCCTAGGAAACTATTTGGATGTTCCACCAACACTAAGGATTACCCCTTCCATGTTGGCTAGATTGCAACCAAATTACAGCCAACTTGTAGTCCCATTCATGGCCCAAAACCTATAAAATCTAAACCCCAACACCATTCTTAGGTTCCAAACTTTGGCATTTTTGAAAATTTTGCATTTGTGGAATCCAAGAGATTTGCAACCTTGTAGAAACATAGATGCTTGAAGCCCCTTAGCATGGAACCCCTGTGACCATTGTAGCCTCATTACCCCCTTTGAAATTTGTGAACTTTGGGCATCCACGCCATACTCATGGAATCCTGAACTTCCTATGTAAATCATTTTGGTAGTCCAAATCCTTTACACTTTTCATCCCCTAGAAGTAGAAAACATTGTATATTTGGAGTAGTAGTAGAGAAGGTTCGATAACATTAGGAGTGATGGAGCATCCAAATCATGGAGTAGATTGCATCGACTTCAATGGACTCTAGATCCCCATTCAAGTGGACCCTTCTTTTCTCTCCCATAGGTACTTATTGTACACATCCTTTGAACTTATTATTTGCTTTTCAATAAAGTTTTAAGATTTTAGTTTTGTGTGAAATTTATGTTTAATTTTGGTTATTTAAATCTGCATTTTTTTTTCATTATTCATTTTGCATTCTATAAGTGCCTGGGTGATTTTCTACATCATCTAGGGTACCTTGAATTCCATTTTTTGAAGGCCCTAGGGATTCAAGGTTGAGGATAGTACACCAGGGCTTTCAATTTTTTAGTGATTAAATTTTTCGATTGCAACATCTATCCACTCTATCATTGAACAAGCTTCACTTAGGGAAAACAAGCATCAACCCATGCTCAACTCTTGTGAGAATGAGGTGAAGATTAAATCTTGAAATGGGGAAGTGTTATTTGCTCTTCTCCTTAATATCATATGGGTTGGTAGGTACAAGGTTCATCATGTTCATGTGGATGATGATGTTGAAACTAATGTGGTATCATTTTCTATTGTTCTACTATTCTCTATGTCTAAAACAATTTAAACAAGTTATTTATTGCAAAATCAATAAAGAAATTTGAGATATCCTTGAATCTACTCATGGAGAAAATAATGAAGAATTCAATCTTATGCTCATGATGACTTTAGAACAAGAGGATCAACCTAATGAATGTGAGAAAAATATGGATGATGTATACAAGTATCAATTGCTACTCACCTTCTTTACCAAACATCAAACCATTTACAAAAAATGAAGAAGAAACTACATGAGCAAGAATGAAAGATTGAGGAATAGGAAACTGAATTACAAGAGAAATAAAATACTCATGATGATCTACAAGCTAGATGAAATGTTTTTGAAAAATATCTTGATGAAAGAGACATATAAAATTAAGAAAAGAAAGTGAAAATCAAGAATCTACTCAAGCTGATCAATGACTCTTGAGTCATTCTTGGGCATCAAGCTCAAGAAATTAAAAATTTCAAAAGTGATTTTGAGAAATTCACTCAAGGGATATCCATCTTAAATGTAATGATGAGGAAATCCAAGCAAGTTGGAGATAAATCAAGGCTTTCATACAAGCCTACTTAGTTCACATGGAGAAGGCAAGGTAAGTGGAATTGTTTATTAAGAACTAACCAAAATAGGTATAATAAGAATGAACAAAATTCCAAAGTAAGAAAAATGTGAGTTCAAAAAAACATCATACATAATTCATATATGGAAAAGTTGAAATCTCAAGAAAAACCACATGCCATTTGGTATCTTAATAGTGGATGCTCAAGACATATGACTAGAGATAGGTCAAGATTTACCTCTCTTTCAAGCTACAATTATGGGAGTGTTAGCTTTGGAAATAGTAGCAAGACATGTTAATGAAAAAGGTATGGTTGGGGGTAACAATTTATTAAGTGTTAGTCAACATTGTAATGATGATAAGTGTTTATTATTTCAATCTAACCATTGCATTATTAAAGATTCTAAAACTAATAAGGTGATTCCTATGAGACACAAACTAGAAAAAATTATATAGTTAATAACTATAATTTAAGTAGATATAATTTTATGTGTTTAATTAGCAAATCATAGAATAGTTGACTGTAGAATAAGAGGTTGCAACATTTAAACTTTGAGAATCTTAGCAATCTTTCTAAAAATCAAATTATTGAAGAACTACCCAACATCCAATCCAAGAAGGATAAGATATGAGAAACATGATAGAAATGTAAATAAAGATCCATATCTTTCAAAAGAAAAAGAAATATTACTACAAGATTTTCTCTTGAATTATTGCATATGGATTTATTAGGACCTACTAGAACTTAGCATAGGTTATAGAAGGTATTTTCTTTTGCAGTTATTGATGATTACTCAAGGTTTACATGAGTACTTCTAATAACCTAGGAGGTTGAAGCCTTTCATCACTTCAAGAAATTTTCCTACACAATGCAAAGAGAAAAAGACTATCTAATTAAAATGATTAGGAGTGATCATGGAGAAAAATTTAACAACCAAGTTTTTGAAGAATATTGCAATAATGAAGGCATTGTTTATAAACATGGGGCACATGAAACACTTCCTAAATCTAGGGCTTACAATCAACATACAAAATACCAATGGATGACTTATCAATGCTATATATGAATTTGTGTTGTAAATGACTTTACCATTTGAAAAACATAGAAACATGTTGTATCTAATTATCACACAATTGAAGTTGATTAAATAGGGTCTCATCTCTTCAAACCATTATCATGGTTATGGCAACTTTTATTAGTCTCACAGTTACAATCATTTTAATATATATTTCACAAACCAAATTGCAAATCTTAATAATATTCTTCATTGGTTAAAACATAGCTAAATAAACGTTAGGTTGCACATTTAATTCTTAGCACTTGCTGGGAATGAGTTTTGAAAATTTTCTAATATATTTCTTTACAGATAAATCATAAATCATGAAATTTCTTTTCCATATAATGCAAAATATCCTTATAATTTTATTAATGATTTGATGAAAATCATTATGAAATTCTTTTAATGGAAGAATTTAAAATAAATATTTTTCCCGTACTAGATTTTTAATTTTTTCAAAAAAAAAATAAATTAAATTTTAGTTTTTTAATAAACTTAGATAACTTCATTGTTGTACATAATTTTCTAGATGTAATAAAAATTTCTCCTTTCCAACAAATTTTTTTTAAGTTTTTCCAAAAACAAACTTTTTAGATCCAAATATTTTTTAAAGCCTCTCATCTTATAAATGTAAATATAACTTTTAATTAATTTATTAGGTGATTCCACCTATATTTATTTTATTTTTTCAAACATGCTTTGAAACAAGAAGTAATTTCAATTAGGCAAAGCCAATAATGAAGTTGAAAATAAATGATCAAAAGAGATCAAACCTACTCCTTACATATCACTTTTCTTTTGGTAATTTTCTGATTTAAATTGGATTTTTATTGTAAGTTACTTTGATTTTGGCTATCCCATTTAAATATTTTTTTGGCTTTTTCTAGATTAGATATGCTTTTTTAGTGTAAGCTTAATTTCAACATTTTGGAGAAAAATGGTAAGATGATGTCATGACTATGATACAAGAAAAATGGTAAGATGATGTCTTCTAGAGTTATCTTGTTCATTCCACCTTTTTACATAACTAGGAAAATACCTATTTTTTCTCCCAAAGAAGGAAAAAGTCCTTTTTTCTACTTACTATAGGCCTATAAGTCTCTAAAACTATCTTGTCAAGTTTCTCTTCTCTTATAAGAAAATCAAAAATATCTACTCAATATTTATTTGAGCTATTCAACCTTCTAGTATTAGTTATAAGGAATTATATAAAATAAGTGTTCAAGTTAGATGACTATTGAATATATCTATTATAATTAATATTTATTACTATTGATGTATTTTACATAAATTAATTCATTTGGTATATCCGTTAGGCCTATACATATGCAATAAAATTTTAGTGTAAGTTTCTACCTAATTTTATTCAGTTTGGTTTTATTATTGGAAAGAAGATATTAGCTAGCAATATCATAATGCATGAGGTAGTGTATTAGGTAAAGATGTAGTGTAATATCATATGCATCCTTAAGCTTAACATAGCAAAAGCCTACTGCTCAACATGAAAACTTTTTATAGGTTAATTTCCTTATGAGTTAGTGTACGGA
>MNCI01014802.1:1477-24565 GCA_015680685.1 Gnetum montanum | reverse complement strand
GCATATGATAATTGATGTTGTTAGGCCTTGATTACTCCTAGTGATAAACATAATTTAGAATGAAATTTAATTCTAAGTTTAAGTAATAATGGTAATGTAAATCTACTCTAGCCTAGAGCAATGAGCATCTAGTCCTAACTTACCTTACACATCTTTGGCTCATGTAACCATTATTGGGTTACCAAGTAATAACACTACTAGGATTACCAAACGATTACACGTAAACACTTGAAACCAATTGTATAAATTCTACTTTACTAATTAACAAGAAAGTAAAGTACTTGAAAATGTAAATGATTAAACTAAGGAAACCATAAAAACTATGTTATGTTAAATAGTAAAACTAAGTGAATGCTACAATGATGAAAAGAAATCTCAATCTTTATTTTTGGTCATGAACTGTGCCCAAGCACACTTCACTTATTAAAGATTTTGTACAACTATTGTACAGCACACTATAGGCATTCACTTTATCACTAATGCTACAAAGACAACTACAAGAGGCTACCTAAGGATGGAATAAAAAGTTATCCAGATCCATGTGCCTATGTGTTGCTTTTATAGGTTGGCACAAACCCTGCAATATCATTTATATGAAAAAATCTCATCAAATATGATAACATATCTATAGCATCGTAGGTACAATATCATAACTAAAATATCATTCCGCTAAAATTTTTGACTTGATCATACCCCTATGACTAACTAAAAACTTGTCCTCAAGTTAAAACAAAATGAGAATGGAATTCCTTACAAAATTGGGAGGTCGATTTAGATAACACTAACTCTTATATACATGAATCTCTAATGTCATAGTGGAGTTTACAAAAATGACACATTTCATGTATGACAAAAAAAAAACAAAAATTGGTGAAGTTGGATGTAGGTTTAAGTTATTTTAGGAAAATTAGCTATCAACACAATAGGTACATTGAAGGATTCTTTTATATGATTCGTGATCACTTTTGTAGCTCCCACTACATCATGGTGCTACATGATCACAACTATGGCTCCTTCTCTAGATTCAATCACGACTTGAAATGATGCAACATTCCTGGAAGTCTATTGTAACCATTGGGCCTCTCCTTCTGACTACAATGGTATTTGTTCATTAGTAGGATTTGTTGAGATGGTTCATTTGACTACATCATCAATTACTTTGAACAAATTATCCTCTTCGTTACTTTCCCAACTGATGGTTTCTAAAATTTGTTGTAGATGACTTATTGAAGGTTGATAATCTTGCAGCGGTAGTGGTGGAACTTATTGCTGCTACTGTTGTTGCTCTATGATTTGAATAGTCAAGTCAATGTTATGCTAAGTAATTGATTTTCCAAAGTTTGTTGTATCTAAAACCTAAAGTCAAACTTAATATTCTCAACACTAAGTAAAGCACACTTAACACAAACCATCTAACAACTATAACATGACTTCACATAATGATCAACCATCACCTACCAAGGACACAAGAAGAAGTGATGATAGAATTATTAATGAAGAGGAATGGGGGATGCCAATGCTGACATGTATTACTTATGCTCACATTGATCCTTACCACCCACATTTTACTTTCATCTTCCATTAGGATAAGCAAATGAGGTGGAGAGACATGAAAGGCAACATAGTCCTACCTCCACAATGTGCAACACTAAGCATGCTACAAACTACTCTCAGAGGAATGCATCTGGATAAGATTCAGGAAGGTATCATGTGACTCAACACATGACTAGACCCTATGAACCTAAAAGGGAGAAAATAAAGAGAGATATTGCTATGGAAATCAAAAATGTATGTAGCAAATGGAAGCAGGACAATACTATTATTATCATAGAATAAATTGATGCTAATCACTTCATTTTAGAACAACTCCACCAGAACCATGAGGAGCCATCAAAGATACCTATCATCAAACTAGAGGAACCTATTAAAGCCCAACTTCACTCTACCCTAGTAGAGACACACAACAAGGAGGCTACTAACTCAAGGCATAAGATAGACTCTAGGTCAAGGGTTCTTGCTAAGTCTTACAAAGAAACATATAAGAGTCATGAAAGGAGAACCAGCTGACACCATTCTCCTACTACCTCATCACCCTCATCTCAATCATCGAAGAACTTTGAGAAGAGACAACACAGGTACCAAAACTCTAATAGGGAAGAGAGAAGAACTCATGGTCATCATGATAGATATTCCAGATATTTTGACTTAGAAGATGAAGAGTATGAATGAAGAAGAAGAAGATATAGAAGAGAGGATCAAGAGAGGCATGAGCATAGAATGGGTCACTGCTACCACATAGCATATGAACTAGATCATGATGATGAACCCCTTATGGAGACTTGAAGCATGATCAACATTTAGGAAGCAATCTACATGCTAACCAAGCATGTGAGAGATAGCCAAATTAAACAACTAGATATGAACAACATGCCATTATTTGAATGTTGTTACAAGACAAATCCATAGCATCACCTCCAAGCATTCCATGATGTTGATGCCCTTTAAAACATAGAAAGTAATGGACAAAAATTGAAGTTGTTTCCTAGAACACTTGTGAAGGAAGTAGAAAACTAGTATAGATCATTGGAACCTAAATCCATCAAACCCTAGAGTACCATGCTAGAAATCTTTAATGATAAATATTATATCCATTAATAAGTGTTAAATATAAGAAAAAAATATAAGGATGGAAATAAGGGACTCATAAAACCCTTGATGTAGCATTGGACAGATATTATTCACTACTACATAAATGTCTAGGCCATAGATTTTCATCAAAGAAATAACTTAGGCACATCATAGATGGGCTAAGAAGAAAAACCAAAGAGACTCTTAGGGTTTACACCCAAGGGAGATTATCAGAACTAACTATCCATCACATCCAATGATTAATTGATCAAGTGGCCAAAGAGGAAGGAGAACTCAAAAAGAGGGAATCAACTAAAGAATACAATCATGATCCATCAATCCAAAAGAGGGATGTATGAGCCTATGAAACATAAGAGGAGGAAAGCTTGAACTAGGCCATCTATCAAAAGATTCTATTAATCCAAAAATTTGTAAGTGACATTGCAACTAAGGTAGAGAAAATATGGGATTCTGTTGATGAAAAATTCACAACTGCCCTAAAGATAGTAGAGGAACAAACTGAACAAGCATTAGAAAGAGGCAAAGATAAAAGGAAAAAGAAGAAATTTGGATGCAAAGATAAGGTTACTTTGGTAGCTGAGTGTTTAGACACTAGCTCCACAAATGATGAAGGATGCAATGTGTGCTAATATGAACATCCTTAGGGATGTTGTCTAGTTATAACACATCTAAAAGAAATGGGAGCATATGTACTAAATCCAAAATTTGTTCAAAAGTAGATGCAATGTAGCATCTATGATATCTCAGCCAATTGATGATTTATCATGCCCCCAAAATTTACCAAAAACTCATCCTCAAGTTAATAGGATAGGAATGAGCTTTTTTTTTTTTTTTACAAAATTGGGAAGGTACAAGATTATTGACTGACTCTAACTACTAATTGACTCTGAGTGCCACAATGGTGTGTACAAAAATGACACAATTACATGACAAAACAAAAACAAAATTTGAAGTGGCTTGATGTAGTTCATAATGCAAGTAGTGGTAGCTCTTCCATCAACTTCTTCCCTCTATCATATGGCTTCTAGAAAGTTTTCCCTTTTTTTCCCTTATCTTATTTTTCTATATGTCCTCTCTACTGAGTATGGCGCAGAGACTCCTTTGATTTTAACTATTGCATAGGCCTCTTTATTTTACCAAATTGGTACATTTTCCCTAAGTACCATTCTCTATTGTTGGTTAGTGTGAGCCATAATGGAGATGCTTGGAGTTGCATCTTTATAGCTCCCAAGTTGTGAAGGGCCTCCTTTTGGTATCCTCTTTGAGACCATCTAAAATTAATTAAGATCTTAGGATTACCAAGATGCTTTCATTTGTGCTTAATTATTCATAATTCTTCTCATGTTCTTAGTTAGATCAAGTTCTTATCATCTCATGATTACAATGTTAGAAAAATTTGTAAAAAAGAAATCCCTTAAATGTTATATTATTTAGTTACTTATGATCTTCTTATTGTTTTCTTGATTATTATGGCCTAAAATAGTTGGTATGGTCTATTAGGAGTATGATCTAAATACTTCTAGCCTTAGTTTGATTGATTACTGTTAATATTCTTATTATTTCTTTGTACTTACCCTTTATAGTATCTTTCGACGTTAAGAATTTTTGGCTCAAATTTTGAAATTTTTGCTTATATTGCGCAATGCATTTTCCACAACTAAGTTGAACACTTTGAAATCAATAGCATATAAGAATTTTGAAAATCAAAGCTACAAAGATGAAGTTATGGCCTTTGGAAGCTAGTTTGCAAGAGGGCTGAGGAAAAACTGTAAAAACTTCTCTTACTACAAAATGAAGATGCAAAAAAATTCACTAACTCCCACCTGTATATATACTATTTTTATATGTGTGACATAATAGGTGCGTATGACACTGTAGCTATGGCATCAACATTAAAAATTTCAAAATTTTCAAGGAAAAAATGAGTCAATTAGAATGTCTAGAAGATGTAACGCTTGTCTAAAAGGTCATAGGCCATGAATGATGCATAGTTTTCAAAGATTTTATCTTTCAAAGTTCATAAAGAAAGAATGTTAGCAATGAAAGTGTATTGTATGGATAAGAGATGGGTAATGAATTTCTTGTGCATAAACAAATTATTAGATGATATGAAACTTTATTAAATGTTTTGGAAGGCATAAAATGACATGGAATTACTTGGCAAGTATGAAATACAAGAGTTATACAAGTGGGTCCTCCCCAAAGTAGGATCCAACCCTTAGTGCCCTTGTATAACAATGCCTAAAAGTGTCCTTAGGCACTCCAAAAGTTGAATGTAAGACATACTTGTTTAGCAAAACACACATGTTAGTATCACCAAATTGAGAAAATAACACTATATTATACAAAACAACAAGTTATGGTTAAATATACAGTGAGGTGGGATGAGTTGTAGAAGGGATTGCTGAACTTGGGACATGAGGTATCTTACCATAGGTAGAATGACCCCTTGTGTTTTATTAATGGTTAAGGTAATCATTAGCCTTTATGTCCAAGATTTAAACAAATTCTAGACTATATTCTAGTAACATTGCATCATTTCATCTCTTGGAAATACAATTGTAAGACTATCAATGTTGCAAGAAGCATTATCACTTGGCGTATTTTCCAAGAGTGGAGTTTTATTCATGGCACTTTATTTTTATTGTTATTTCTGAGTAGTTGTCTACCTTTAGGCATGGGTAACATGTCTTTCTTGTGGGATCCCCAAAAATTTATTATGTGCTTTTTTATTTTTATTCTCTGTCAATCATTTAAGGTAGTACTTATTTAACTCTTACTTCCATTTTTTGTTAGATCTACAAAGATATAATGCAAAATTAACAATAGAATAGAACTCACAATAGTAGTCTAGAAGAATCCACAAATTCCCTTAATGCCACACCTTTTCATTTCCCCTTGGTTCTTCACTTTTCTATCCAAGCATAATAATCACAGGTTTATTCTTATTTTTATGATGGAAAGAATATCATTATGGCCATGGTAAGAACCTCTTATTAATGGAATGGATGGATGGATGGTGTGGTCTCACTGTATAGATAATCAGTCTCTTATGATTGATAATATAGAGAAATCTTCACCTTATTGGACTACATCTTGCCTTATTCTTGGTGTGTTTTAATAGTAATAAAAAATATTTACAAAGAAAAATGAAAACAAGATAGAAATATGAAAAGCTATATCAAGAATTTAGAAATTAAAAAGAATTGTAAGAAAAAAAAATTAAAAAACACTTATTAATTCCTAAATCAAGATAAGGCATCTCCCTCATGGCTAAACTCATGGGCAAGTGTTCAGAAAATGCATCCTAGTTCCCTTGCATCATACACTTGAGGTTTTGTACTTACCATCCTTAGTGATTTTGTTTTTCCATTATCATTCCATATAATCATGATGGTTATTAAATTTTTATCATTGAAGTCCTTATTTTCTCTTTTTGTTGGTGTATGAGTATGGGTTAGTATTTCCATTTGTAAGTTCTTAGTTAGGGTCATTTTCTTAGAATGGGAATTAATAAGTGGTTCATATTATTCCATGCATGTTTTGGATAGTTGAAAGTTCTAAGTTGTTGGCCACTAGGTATCTTTTGGTTTAGTAGCCCCTACTCTCTCTTGTGCACACACTTGTTTTTCACACTTATTGTGGACTGGTATAATAACTGTGTTAACATTCTATATGTTCAGTTCACAACTGCATCCTTCTTTTTTAGTAGTAATGCATGAAATTGTCTATCTCTCCACAGTGATAGGTTCATCTATTATATTCTCCATTGGAGTGATAATGGGTGTTGGCTCTTGCATAGGATTAGGAGACATTGTTCTGGTGAGGAAGCATGTTGCACTAGGTTGGCCTTGTGCTGATTTTGATGAGCCAATAAGTCTACAAGTTTTGTGCTAATGTGTGGTGACTTTCCTAAGAAAGGACATTTTCAAGACTATGTTTAAGATCTATTAACATTATCATTTATGTGTATGTTTGTTGCACAAGTGGCATTCTTCCATTGATGTTGTGGTGTTGATCCTTCTTGTGTTGTTGGTGGTGACATATGGTGGAGGGAGTATGAGAATATTGAGGATGTTGCGAAGGATAAGAGGTTTGAGATGTTGATCCCATAGGAGATGTTGTGGGTTGATGATATTTGGGAGAGTGATAGTAGTGATTCAAGATAAATGAAGTAGAACCATTTGGAGAAATAGGTTATTGAACATAGTAGTCATATGAGTTTGGCAAGCAATACACGTATTTCTTGTTTGTTGATGGCATCCCCCAAAACTGTGGGTTTTTCCACTACAGTTGATAATAGTGTTGAGGCTAATAAGAAGTCCCACTAGAATAGTATGATTAGTTGTAGAACTATCTATAATTACCTTATGATTAAGGTAAGTTCCTAGGAATTTGCTTTTGTATGAACTTGGAATTCATAGAAAAAGCCCTAAACTCATGTAGATGTAACATGACTGGGCAATAGCCCTTTGGATGGTCATATTGGTAGATGTCACATTCATCCTCATCCTCTATGGTTAAGTCTATAGCCTCTTCTACTATAGTTATTTTTCCTTTTTGTTGATAAGAGTTCCTCCCTATTTCTTTAGTCTTTTTCCTCTTCTTGTTTTGCTCACTTGATCCTTTTTGTGTTACCCTCTCCTCTAAGGTTTTCATGTAAGTTGTAACTTTTTCATTTATCAAATCCCACATCTTATATATCTTTGATTTAGGCTTAGTGATAGAATTTTGTATTGGCAAGGTTTGCTGTGAAATCACCTTATCAAGATCTACCTCTTTTTCCTCATCATAGATATGGACCCTCTTCTTTTGAAGGGTGGGGTCCTAGTTATATTTCTCTACATTCTCTCATTTACATAGCTCTTCTTCTTCTTTTACCACCTGCTCAACTAGCTTTTGTATCTTATGGAATTTTAATTCAAATAACCATCCTTGGGAATAAGTCCCAACGGTCTCTCTTGTTTGGTTACAAAGTCCATCTATGATGTGGAAAAGCTACTCTTTTTAAGAAAAATCATGACTTAGACATCTATGTAGTAGTAAATAGTGTCTATCCAAGGCCATGTCCAAGGATTCATGTTTCTCTTGCCTCCATCCTTGGATTTGTTTTCTCAAGTTGGACACTCTTGCATAGGTTTGGTATTTCTCATTGAAGAGTTCTAGAATTATGAACCATTGATGGATTGAATATAGTTCCAACGATCCATACTGATGAGTAGCGAGGTATCCCTATGCTCAATCATACGAATATGAGTGTACACACACGATCCGGTCGAATTCCAAGGACTAAGTGCTTACGCGCCTTTGTGAAACAAGGATGGGTTGATCAATCATTGTCTTTCCAAGCTTACTTGTATAGCACCATTGTATGGTTAAGTAAACTTGAGGTACATGATTTTTATAGCTTTTATGTTTTTATGTCCTATTGCTACAAATGGAGGAGAGAGATAAGTAACTAATTTTGATTTAACTACTCAACTATGATTTAACTAGTCCTAACACCAGCATCCATTCTCACTTTCCGTACACATCCTGAACTAGTGCAACACTATTGGGATTACCAAATACGAATCGTTACTAGGTTACCAAGTTTTACAAACATGCTCAAAGTGATCGTACTGAGTGTGCTTACTTAGGAGAGTTGTAGGGTGAGAGAGAACATTAATTAACTAAGGAAAGCATTAAGTAATAATAATTAACATTAATTAATCTATTCTAAATGCTGCAAGGTTTCTCACAAAGTTTGTCTTTATTTTCGTCCACAAGGTGTGCTTAGTTACACAATGCTCAAATGAAGATCCATTAACTTTATGAATCTTACCACGGGCACTTAGAAATAATTCTATCTCTGGAAAGGGAAAAAGGTAAGAGTTTGGGTAAGGGTCTAAGACTAACTATGCAAACCAAGTGCACCTACCTCCTATTTAGAGGTAATGAGGCAAGTCGCAATATCGTGTACACGATATCGCATGGAAGGCTCTGATATCGCATACGTGATATCACGGCTCATCACATACCAACTTTCAACTTCATCAACTAGTGTTCTAGAAAAGAGCTTAAGCTTTGTCACTTAATCTTGATGTTCTAAAAGGCACAAGCATCATGGAAGGCTTGTAAGTGATGTTGTGGATTAGAGTTATAACCTCCCATAAATTTAAGGATGTTATTCATATCAAGCTTTTTAATGCAACTTTCCCTTTGATGCTTGTGAGGTATTCTAACTGCCTCCACTACCTATTGTTGATGCATAAATTTTGATGCATCAACATCAAGAGAAAACTTGTTTAAGGAGACTATTGCCTAGGGTGTCTCCTGTATGTGTATGGAAACTTGAGAATAGTCTTATCTAGAGAGGGCTACATGGCCTTTTGAAACCAAAGTAAAAAATCAAGGATTTAAATTAAATGATTTTCTCGAATACAATAAGTAACTAAAAAAATTAAATTTTCCCTGGTCCCACTAATGCTACTAGTCCATCGCTACCGATGGTGTCCACTGCCAAGTAGGAAGATTGCGACCACTGCAAAAGAGAGAGAGAGAGAGAAACTACCACGGAGAGGTGCTACCTATCTCTTAGTCTCTATCATGATAGTTGTTGTTGCCATGGGGAGAGAGAGAGGGAGATCCCTATTGTCCACCACTTGCCTACATTCTTCAGAAAAAGGAATGAACCACTGTTGCAGTCTCTCTTTCTCTCTCTTTCTCTTCCTCTTTCATGACGGTCATGGTCTTCCTACTTGACAATAGACACCATCGATAGTGATAGACTAGTAGCATCAGCGAGACTAGGGAAAATTCAATTTTTTAGTTACTTATTGTATTTGAGATAATCATTTAATTTAAATCCCTAATTTTTCAGTTTGGATTTTCATTTTCAAAAAGCCACATAGCCCTCTCCAACTAAGACTATTCTTGGGTTTCCGTACCCATACGGGAGGTGCCCTACGCAATAGTCTCCTCAAACAAGTTTTTTCCCAAGTGTTGGTGTGACCAAAATTTATGCATCAACACTTGCCTCATTTTCCTAGTAGCCAACAAGGATTCATCATCATTAGACATGTTGTGGTGATGATTTCTATTTCTATTGGTCTAATTATGATGATCTTGCCTATGTTCACCTTGACAATCTCATTTATTTCCATTTCTATCTTCATCTTGACCCCTTAGTGTATGACTATCTCTATACCTACATTCATCTTCATCAAAACTAGATGTTGAAGAGGAAGAGAAAGATGGGGAATTGGGAGGATTACCATTGCTCCTATATCCCCCCCATGATCCCTTGATTTATCTCTTCTAGTTTTTAAGGAGGTCTTAGGCCTTGAAGCCCTTCTTATTCTAGGATGTACTCCATATCCTCTAAGATTGTCTGCATTAGTTGAATGTGGTCTTCAAGTGCAATAATGGTCTAAATGAGCATATCAAATCTTTGCTTGTGATTCTTCACTCCAATTTTTTTCAGTATATATCTTGTCATTTCTCCTACTAATGTTTTCATCATATGATGCATTATTAGTCCTATGTGAAGAAAACATGCTTTTATTCGTTATCATGTGTGACTTATAATATTAATATTTTATGAAAGATAGGTTGTTGATACGTTTACAATGATCGTTTATGATATAACTAGTCTAGATAACTAGCACCATCCCCAACAATAGTGCCAATCATGAGTGGCATGTACCCCTACGCCCAACCATATAAATCACAAGCATTCATGCATGATCTAGTTGAATTTTGTAAATGGGACTAATTGTGGCATCTAGATTGTTAAGCATTGATTGTAGAATGCTATCTTCCCACTTGGACTAGTCATAGCTTTGTCATCTATGGTTTAGTCCAAAACGAGACATACGATAATTAATGTTGTTAGGCCCTAATTACTTCTAGCGATAAACATAATTGAGAATGAAATTTAATTCTATGTCTAGGTAATGACAGTAATATAAATCTACTCTAGCCTAGAGTGATGAACATTTAGTCTTGGCTTACCGTACACATCTTGGACTCATGTAACCATTACTAGGATACTAAGTGTTATGCTACTCAATGAACCAAGCAATAACACTATTGGGATTACCAAACGATTACACTTAAACATTTGGAACTAGTTGTACTCATTCCACTTTACTAATGAACAAGAAAGTAAAGTACCTGGAAATGTAAATGATTAAACTAAGAAAATAGTAAAAATTAGTCTAAGTAAAATAGTAAAACTAAGTGGATACTATAATGATGAAAAACAATCTCAATCTTTATTTTATACATGAACTGTGCCCAAGTACACTTCACTCAAATAAAGATTTTGTACAATTGCTCTACACCACATTGCAAGCATTCACTTTGTTACTAAAGCTACAAAAACAAACTGCATGAGTCTACCTAAGGATGGAATAAAGAGTTATCCAGATCCATGTGCCAAGTTGTTGTATTTATAGGCTACACACATCTTGTGATTTTTGGATATATGATGATGTAGCTTGTGCTATGATATCGTATATACAACATTGTAGATACAATATTGTTGGTCAAGAAAAATATGACTTTATCAAATAGATGCAACGTAGCATCTACGATATCTCAGCTAATTGATCGGTGCGCATGCTAGCCTATAAAAGCAACACTTAGGCATAGAGATCGAGGAAGATTAGTTAACATAATAACAAAACTCTTTTAGTTTGTTTTCATGATTTTAGTACTTAGTAATGTGTGCCTGCAGTGTGATGTTAAATGATTAACTGAAGTCTTTATTCAAGTGTGATGTACTTGGACACATTGCATGCCCTTAAATAAAGATTGAGATTACTTTCCATCATTGCAACAACACTTAGTTTTATTTTTGTTTTCATTTAGTTTAATATTTACTATTTTCATAGTTACTGATTTACTTTCTATACACTTTACCATTATTGTTGTTGAGAGGAATGAATACAACTAATCTCAAATTCGTGAATGTAGCTACTTGGTAACCTAGTAGTACTATCACTTGGTACACCCAGTAATGAAGTACTTGGTACTTCTAGTAGTAGTTTCATGAAGTCCAAGGTGTGAACAGAAGGGTAGGATTGGCTACTCATTGCATAGGCTAGATTAGATGTCTATTAGGAGCACTTTGGCCCATACAACATCAATATCATATACCTCATCATGAGTTAAACTATATGCATCGATTTTACTAACTTACGTGGGAAGACACCGATCACAAACTTTAACCAATTACTAGTATAATCACATTGCCTTGTCTACGGAATTCGATCAGAATTGCGCATGAACACTCATATCTTGTATGGTTGGGTGTTGGATACGCCACCAACCATTAAGCTCATACACTTAACCCATGTAAAAATGATTACTATATCATATTGCATTACTTAGATAAGCATAGAAAAATCAATACTTTTAGAAATAGCTTGCAAAGATGTTTGATGTCTTCCAAAAGTTTCTAACACTTTACTTCAAACAAAAAATAAATGCTCTTTGGTGTTTAAAATTGGAGAACAATTTAATTCCAAACCTCTTAACTTTACCATAACCATGAATTTTCATTGTTCGATTTTTGCTCCGTGTGGCTAACTTGTCATATAAAACTAAGCCATTAAAAAACAAAGGTACTCTTTGTTCTGACCGTATATTATAGATCGAAAATAAATGCACTTTGACACTTGTGATGGGAGAACAAGATTTAATTATTGACATGTTGACTTTAATGTTGACTTTAGTCCATAACCATGAATGTTCATGGTTTGATATTGGGCATACTATTTGATAACTCCTGCTTGCCTGGAAAGGCAACCCGTAAGGAGTGTATACTATTTGCACAGATGGTGTTCAAACATTAAATTGTTGCCTGGAAAGGCAACCCGTAAGGAGTGTATACTATTTGCACGCAATTAAAAAAAAATTCAATTTTAGCATGGAAAGTAGCTTTTGGTAAAAACTAGAGCGCGTCGTATTCAGGAAGTTTACACATGCTAGAAACTTAAAGTAACTGTTGCTCTGACACTATATTTCAGACAAATTAAATGCTCTTTCGTGTATGAAATTGTAAAATAAAATTTAATCTCTCAGATTTCAAAACCATGACATCTCAACTTTAACCATAAAGATGAATGTTGCTCGTTTGTTGATCCTGCACATTAAACTATTGCTTCTAATAGCAACCTGAAAGGAGGGTATACCATCTCCACATTGAAAAAAAATTTCCATTTTGCACAAAGAAAGTAGCTTTTGGTCAGAACTGGCATGCAATAACACTCATTTGCTGATTGTCTACCCATTAAAAGCCTAAAAATGGTTTAAGCATTGATGGTGTTTGAGTATTTAACTGTTGCTTCTAACAGCAACCCGTTGCTTCTAACAGCAACCCGTAAGGAGAATAGACTACCTGCATGTAATAAAAAAATATTCCATTTAAGGGTTTCTGCTCTTTACAATATGAAAACATACCAGTTTTCATTTTTCATAAAGAAAGTAGCTTTTGGTAAGAGATGGCGCGCGATATATAAACAGAAACCCTTCCAGAAAGTTTACACACGGCAGAAACATATATATGCTAGCCAAACACTAAGGTGAAAATTAACAGAATTACTTGACACCGGAAATCTTCCAGCCTTATCAACTTGTGAGGTATTTTGACTTACCCAACCGCTCCCGTCTAAAACTCCAAGATTATGTCATTTTTTAAATCTCTCCACCAAATCTGTAGCATATTAACTGCAATCAAGTAACCTTGTATCAGGTGGCAAATGCAACATCTTAGCCAGTAAACGATATATTTGGCATTCGTATCCATACCCATAAAAAGATGAAAACTGAATCTCCATATAACCGTTCCAGAATAATTGGAAAATTAGATGTACCGAAACGAACAATGCAAGGTCCGCATAAAATCTGAGAGACATCTCTGCTACAGTCACTTCAAAGCTATAACTATCAAATCGGACACAAAAACAAGGAGAAGAAAGGAGATGAATGGTTTCATGTTCTCGCCTGCTTGTATGCAACTCTGCCATTCAAAGAAGCTGCAATTCAAACCACAGTAAACCCAGAAAAATTTATTTAAACGTCATTTTACCAACTGAGTAAAGGGGATGAAGCACCGCCCTCTCTGTTGCCTAACTATCAAATATCAAATTATAGCCTCAGGTTAAAAACCATTTTGACATTTTTAAAACTCAAGTACCTCGGAAAATTTTGATATACTAAAATGACATGGAACACCATTGAAAAATTCTTTTATGGAAACGCGGAATGCAATATTATCGGAAGCTGCAGACTTGCTAAACAGTAGCGGCGAGCAATGTGTAAACAAGCACCATACCATTGATCCATTAAACAGGGATCGCATAATTTAAAAAATGTAATGTGGGTATTAGAGAAAAGTACTCGATAAACAAAAACTTTAAACACAACACAAAACAAAACTCTCTAAAATGGCATACATTTCTTTTGTTGAAAAAAAATATGGTGTAGATTACTCAAAATCTATTGACAGAACTCATTCAATTGTTAAAATCCCTCGGTAAAAGAGACAGAGAAAAACTCCACTGAATCGATCAAATCGCTCTGAAATCGTCCCGGAATACGCATAACAGGAATGTAAAGGAATGTTCGAAAATCAAGCGAAACGATCTCGGTTTGAACCAGGGGGCGATAAAAGAGAAAGGGAAATTTAAAAAAGAAATTTCTGCTCTGTACAAGAGAATTTCATTTAAAGAAAAGCAGGAGACTTCTCCGAACTGCGGTAAGCAAGAAATACTGAATTGCCTGGTTACACAATAAAATCGCAACCAAACAACGAGTCCGTGCTTACAAAATGGCGGCCAGATAACGAATCCGCGCTTACATAACAAAATTGCCGTATCCGAAAGTCTGGCGCCCTTGAAGAAGGAGGCGACACGATCGGATTCCTTGATGATGTGCATGTCTTTGAAATCGGCTCTAGCTCTTCTTCTGGTGGCAACTTTCCTGCGCGGAAACATGAATTGCCGGCACGGCCAATACGACCTCAAAACCGTAGCAGATCCATGGCCTGGAAACTCCCAATCCAGGCGGAGAACCGCAACTTTAGCCAGAGCCATAAGCCTGTCCAGCATTTGCTCATCTTCGTCGGCCAAAACACTCCTACATTTTCCTGGCGAGCGCTCTACATGCTCCAAATCCGGAACAGCAGCAGAGAATGCCTTCAAAACGATGCATGCATGTCCGTGGCCATGCCTATGGCCTGCACACTCATGTTCTGCTTCCTCTGCTTTGGTTGCCTTTCTTGTATCTGCAAATCCAAATCCTTCATCACACATCCAAACGGAGCGATCTAATTAGAAGGATCTTCACGGACAATCTAATTAACACTTCAAAATGGCACTCTGTAATTCAGATGCAGAGCTGAGAAAATGAGAACAATTAGTAATGTACCTTAACAGAACACAGTTGTCGACAGCGAGAAGAGGATCCGGTGAAGGCCAACACAGAGAGAACTGCAGCGCGTGTCTGCAATTGTGAAGAGAGCAGTCCATGGCAACCTTAGCTTATATTTGCAAAAGAAGGAATCCTGGCTAAATCTCCCGCGTCGTCTGCGTTATTTTTTAACTGACAATTTCTCAGAGTAACGTCCATTTCCTTCTTTATTTAGTGCTGGGAGCCCTCAGACATTGCCAGCCATGGGTCAGACTCCAAATCATTGTGGCCTCTCAAAACAGCGTCCAGAATCCCCAGCTGTGTTTCTGCCCAAAAAGAATGATGCCGGTCGTCCTCACGTCAGTCTCAGGGCCAGAACGCTTGCACAGAACTTCCGGAGCAATGTCGTATATGTTACCCACAACGTCCGTAAATGGAAAGGCCAAAATTGATGCTTGAAATCATGTGTACTCTCCTCGTCTCCTCCGACTACCACGGACGGACAGAAAACCAAACGAACCAAAACTAAGTAAAACGTCTAATTCAAATCAAAGAAATCAGAAATACTGCTATATTGTAACAGCAAGCTGAACTGAGCATCCAGACCTACTACAAATTAGAAATGTTGCTATATTGTATATGCCAGTTGAAGAAGCAAGCCTCCGTTACAATTGTGGAAGATATAACAAAATATGCCTCCTACGTAGACAAGGAAAGTTCCATAAACAAGGAAAATTCTAAAACGATTCTGCTTTCCACAGCAAGAATGCCGCTGTTACAACGATGATGTTGGCTGCCATTTCGGCATGGCTGCTGCTTGCTTGTTGCAGAGATGGGCAGAGATCAACGGCTCTGACCGCGCTGTGCTGTTAAAGTCTCAGAGATAAAATATAGTTGTATGTTAATATATATCCTAAAATTAATAAGATATGGTACCTATTTTAGGAGGATAAATATTAAATTCATATTTACCTAGTCAGAATTTATTTTCTTTTCATTTTTGAAAGATATTTATGGAGCTTGTAAGTGCCATTCTTAAGCAAACCTATAATGTGTTGTTANAAAACCCCAAAATGAAATTTGGAGATTCTCATAATTAAAAAAAAATCATAGAGAAATATAATCATACCTAATGAAAATAGATCTTCAAGTGTAATCAAATTGTGAAAATCATAGGCAATAAGTGGCAAATAGATATGTGATATGATAAGAATATGCACATTACACAAAAATAAGAAATGTCAAAATAAAATTATATATAAATCAAAATTTAGAAATGATGATTGCAATATAACAGGAAATCATTTATATATCTAACTATTTTAGCACTATATTTATAATATATATCTATTATTTAGCCAAAAAGAATCTTTTATATTTTTTTAATTAATAAAATCTCAAATTATTTCACTTAAAAATTATTCTCATATTGAATAAAAAAATCAAAACCAATGTGCATTATCCAAAATAATAATTCCATGAAAAAGTTATCTCTTAGTCAATATCATTACAATAACTATTTATTTATGTTGACAAAGTCCAATATGCTAGTAATTGGCCCTATTGACTAGTAATTAGTCCTCTCCATTAAGATAAATAGTTAAATAAAGCTTTTCTTTGGTGGTTCAAAATTAATGGCTTTTTTTAAAGGTTAATTCTTAAACTATTCTTACTTTCTATAGGTTTGTTATTAACTAATTAAAATGTATGTGGCCTCTTGTAAAGGCTCCTCTTTCTTGGTCAGCAATTCAAGGTCTCTTTTTCTTACCAAGGTGGCTTGAATTCCTTACAAACAATTACTTTGGTTCTTTAGATAGTAACATGCTTTATAATATGAAGTGTTTATGAAAGCATAATTTTAGAAATTATTCTAATTACCAAATCTATTATGTCATGGTGCAAAAGGTTACTATTGCCCACACTCTTAGCCCTAAATGGAATATAAATCTTTCATAGTCTTACTAGTCCAAATTTGAGATCCAATTTGGATTTCATTAATGCCTAGCTTGTTTTGTTTGGTGTTTCATGTTTCAAAGTCTCCATACAAGAATGCGATCAATTGCTCTTAGTGCTCCTTAGCCAATTATGTCCACACTACTTAGGATGAGACATTCCTTCATGTTTTCTTAGAGTGCCTAGCTCCTATAAATCTTTGGTTTTGGTTAAAAAATGTTTTGGCAATTCTTCAATATAAAGAGATTGCACTCATAATAATTAATTATGATAGGCTTAAAAATTTTAGTTCATATAAAATACAATCCAATCCATTACTACTATTATCAAACATAAAATACAACTTGATCCCTATCATTTTTTGACCTATTAAAACTAAAAAATGCTAGTGGTTTTCAACAACAATTTGTACACTGGGTTGTCTTATTAGTCATGGAAACTCAAAAATTCTCTTGTTATGCTCTTCTTAGTCTTTGACCTCTAAAAAATAAAAATAAAAATACTCTTGTTGCTCTTTAACCTAAGGAAACTTAATAATGCTCTAGTTTTCCAGCAACAATCCATTAGTACAATTTGCCTTTTTTAACCCATGGAAACTCAAAATTGCTCTTGCTTTCTGATAACAATCTGTGTTCATTTGACTTAAGGCTGATGTTTAATCTAGTTTTTCTATTCATGTTCAATTACATCATTAAACAATGGAAGATCATGATTGGTTTAAGGTTACGCGTAATCTTCTTCCTTGTATCTAAGGATGAAATATTTTTACCCTATAAAGTAAAGTTTGATGATCAATTTTGATTAATAAAAGACCTATTTACCATACATTTAATCATTTAGCACCATTTCTATAACCCTATATAAAACACATTTTTAGAAATGATAATCCTTTTAACATGAAAGGCTTAAGATGACAATATTCAAATCACGAATTTGCAATTGCTCTCCATGCTCCTCCAAAAGAAAAATTTGCTACTTTCTAAAAGATAATTTTTCCAATTCATTCAAACACATTCAAGAAATGTAGAGTTTTAGAATAAATCATAGGAATAATTCTATAGACAACATGAAAAATCAAATATTATAATTTCTAACCCATCATCATTGATTTTGTTTTGCTGCTCCAAGTCCTACTACATGCAACTTTCATGATACCATAGTCTTGTATGTTACAAAGATTTTTATAACATCTAAATATAAATCACTTAACATACAAGCTTCTGGCTAAATCATTATCAAATCAAAACACCACTAGATTTACAAATTATCTATAGTTGACTATTCAGTTGTGGGCAAGATGCTAGTTACATCATTATCAGACTCGAAGTTGTTGAAGGCCAGAGAACTTTGAGGGGTTGGGCACCCAAATATCATTTGATTTAAATTCAAGTCTCTTTTATCATTTGTGTACATAAAGGTTGCAGGATCAATATTAGCTAATTTTTCTTCCACTTCAATGCTAGACTGATGCTACTAAAATGTGGCATTTTAAAGGGTGTTTGCAAAAGAGGGAAGAGCGCAAAATGATGGAGATCGATTGGGATGTTGTTTCTGGAGGTTCTAGTTGTTGTTATCCAAGAGACTTCTAATATAGTCTTGAAGGATAGAACTTCTGTGGATCTTTGAGAAGGAGGAGATATCCAGGTTTCTTCTTGACCTTCTACTAGCATTGTGTCTTAGCTTAGTAGTATGCCAGTGGTTCTTGATTGCATTTTTTGTTCTACCTAGTAGCCGCTTAGCAATCTTAGCCCACCTATTGTTGAGATCCATGTGGGCCTATACCAACATTCTCTCCTCCTCTTCTATTTAAATATCCTTCTACATGAATCAAAAAATATCAATGATCCATGATCCAAATCATGTGATGAATAGCAAAGTAAATTCTTTGTTTTGCAAGAAAGAAATAAAGCAAAATGTGACTGAAAACCTTACTGTCTAATCATAGATGATTGTGCCATCTTTCTCTACACTACTTTCCCACCTGGTTAAAAAGCATCTGAGCAATGTGAAACTATTTTTTAACTCCATATTTCTACACCAGTCTCAACAATAGCCTATCCACACATTGCAACAACCATACAAACCCTACGATATCATTTATCCTTCTGTGTAAGTTTGAAACTGGGAACCTATCCTTTGGAAAGATGTTAAATGCAATTCTTCCAATAATGTGAAATCTCAAAACCCACAATCGAAAAAGCTACAAAACCTAGAAGCAATAAGGTACTTGTTTTCTACAAAGTGCTATATATCTGTCCTCTTCATATGTTCATTGGCCCTTGATGATGTTGGCTTTCTTAAGCTGGCCTATTTTGGACCCTCTATGTTTTACTTCCTTCATGAACATAGAACCTCTTGATGTGCAGTAGCTACTATTGTTAGTCTCCATGATGCCTCTCATGGTAGAAGTAGTGGTGGAGTTGGTAATGTTGCACAAATCCTAGGCTGTTGGAACTATAGCTATTGTTTGCAGCCTTGGAAGTTGCTAAGGAAAGAGCAAGTTGTGAGAGTTTATGTGAGGTTGAGGTTGTTGTTGCTGTTGCTATTGTTGGTTAAGCTATAGTTGATAATTTAGAAACCTTGAAGCATGAATAGGAGGAGGAGCAACAACAGTCATAAGAAGGCAGATTTGGTTATTAGAAGGAAGTGCCCAGAAGAGGCCTCTACTACTCCTGAGATTCTTCATAGGGCTTCTTAGTGCTACCATCATTTTTCCAACACTGTGCATTTTTCCACTACTATGGTCCACCAATTCCATGAAAATGTAGTAGTAGATGACCTAGAAGAAACAACAACAACAGAAATGAAAATCAAATAAAAAGAAAAACAAATATAGATACAAACCCAGAAACAAACATGAGATAGATATGAACAAGAAAAACAACAACAATAGTTGATGAGTGGTGAGGTACCCCTACACTCAACCATACGAATACAAGCATTTCACGCACGATCCAGTCGAACTCCGCAGACAAACTAGTTATGGTATCTAGATAGTTATCCTTAGGTTGTAGTTCGCTGTCTTTCCATCTGGACTAGTGTTAACTTTGTCACATATGGTTTAGTCTAGAATGAGGTGTATGATGTGCTTCTATGCTAATGCTACTCNTTACTAAGAGATAAGGGTAGAGAGATATTAACTAGGAAAGCAGTAAATAACAAATAAATAAATAAATAAGCTAAGTGAATGTTGCAATGATGAAGTAATCTCAATCTTTATTTCTGGTCATGTGCGTGTCCAAGTACGTCACACTCGAATAAGGATGCCGTACAATTACAATCACCACAATACGGGCATGCACTGGGAGAGAAGGGTTGAGAGAAGAACTACTTAAAATTAAACACTTAAAAGAAATGCTAAATATTAAGAACTAACTCCTAGAACAAGGAAAGTTGCCTCTTATTTATAGAAATCATGGTAGGCCACAATATCGCATATCCGATATCGTGGCTAGGCTACAATATCGCGTACGCGATATCACAGCTACAATATCACGGCTGCTGCGATATCACAGTTGTGATATCACAAATATGATATCATGATTGTGATATCATAGCTAGCAAATTCATGACTCATCATACCCCCACGACTGAATGAAAACTTGTCCTTGAGTTAAAGTGAGAACAAGCCCATTGATTACACAGTGGATAGGTATGGGATTATTGACTGACTAGAATGGATTCATGCCACAGTGTGGAGTTAGAACAAAATTGAGACACAACACAAAAGAAAATCCTTTGATTACAAAATTGGATGGAACTCATGTAGTTCTTGGTGGCGATGGCTCCTCCATGGATGCCTTTCCCTTTTCTTGTGCTCTTGGTCTGGCATTTGATGGCATTGAAGTATGGCCTGGAGTTTCTCCTCTTGTAAGGCCTTGAGAGCCTTGGCATGTGTGTAAGTTTGCACTTGTGCCATAGAGGCATCCTAGTCAGCCTTCTCTTTTTCTTCCACCACCCTTTTATTCTCTGTCAATAGTTTATTAAGTTTCTTGATTCTGAAAGTGTCTAGCTGGTTTTGAGCAACCTTTGGCCTTGTATTTGGAAGGTTGAATACTTCCAAAATGGCTTGAACAGAGAAATAAAAAGTCACACCACAATTTTTAAATGTGGTTCCTTCTTCTTTATTGTGCCAAAATTAGTACATTTCCCCTAAGTACCAGGCACCACTTTCAGAGAGGGTAGGCCATAATGTGGACCCTGTGAGGTGATCCCTAACAGCCTCCAGAGAAAATTCTGTGAAAGGTCCAAATTTTAATTCCACGATCACTACAATGAATATGGACCTTTCATGGATGGTCTAAACACAATCCTGGGGCAACATGAGATATCATCCTTGTTTAGACGCTGCAGCAGCTCCTCCTTCTATCTGCCTTGATTGTACAGTAGCAGGGTCTTCTTGGTGGATACTAAATAATTGTTCCTCCTACTCTACATGTTGTTCGGAAGGAACTTGTCCTTCACCTCTCCTAGGTCTTTTGATCGCACCTTGTGCAGGACCTTCCTGTTTTCTGTGTTTCGGGGCCATCTGCAATCACATGGTGCCAATCATTAGTAAGGTTGTTACCAAAGTTAGGTTATAGCTTATTGCTTGCCTTAATAGATTTACTTTATTTCTATGTGATGTTAATTATTGGAAGAACATGTCCCCAAAAGATTATAATTTTGAGTCCTCTTTGCTTAGGTGGTTTCCAAATTTAATTTTTTGGTATAGCTAAGGGGATGAAATTGTTTTTGATACACTTTATTCTTAATTTTACAACTAATTACCCTTAAAGATGTTCTTTGGGTGATGATGAATTTCAAAAAATTTATGCGCTATTGAGCATGTGCCCCTCCCCCACGACTAAGCTAAACACTCCAAGTTCAAGTAGGTTCAAACGAAATGAAAATTGGAGTACTAGCGGGCGAATTATGGATATGAAAGAAAGGGACGCACAATTGCGAATCATAGAGAGGAATTTGAAAAACTTCCCCTACGTGAACAGTTGCAAATGATGTTGATTAGCATAGGGGGGTCATGTATATATATTTTCATCAAAGTTAGGGCACTTAGAGAATGTACCAAATTTTTAATATTTTTTTCAAATTAAATGATGTAAACTAAGGACATTTGGACGATTGTTAAAGAGTTCCAAGGTAATTCAACTAGTTCTGAAGGCACAAAAATTATGATGGTATGGAATTTATCAGTAAGGACCTCGGATGGCAGAAAAAGGCTATGTGATGGTTCATAGGAACATTAAATCGAAGGGATAGTAATAAGGGAAATAAAATCGTTGGAAATATGTTAAGGATAATAAATGGTGTGTGGAAGATGGGTCATGAGTGCAAATTACAAAAATTATGCAAGTGGGTCCTCCCCAAAGTAGGTTCCAACCTATAATGCCCTTGTGTAACCACACTTAAAAGTGTTCATGGGCACTCGAAGGGTTAAATGTAATCCACACTAGTTCCACAAAATACACACATGTAAATATCATCGGAATGAGGTAAGAATTCTATGTTACACATGACACGAGCTATAATTACACGAATAGTGAGATGAGATGAACTATAGAAGGGATTGTAGAGATTGGGACATGAGGTAACTGACCTAGGGTACAATGAATCCTACGTGTAAAGCATGATTAAGGTGTCATTAACCCATCGTTCCAAGATTAGGACCAAGTCCATTCCTTTGATTAGTAACACTGCATTGTTTCATCCCATGATGAGTGACTATGAGAGTACCAGAACAATAAGGCATACGATGACTTGGCATTTTGTTCCAGGGAGGAGTGATTTTTGTTTTGTGGCACTTCCTTTGTTTTTTTTTTCTCTTTTTTTTTCTTTCGATTGCTAAATCCAGAGAAGTCACCAACCTTTAAGCATGGGTACATGTCTTTTTAGTGGGACCCCATAGAACAACATTGGATTTTTGAGTGCCCTTTTGATTACTCTTACTCCCATTTTTCGTTAGATCTACAAGGATCTTAGTACAACCATGTTGCATGATAACTCCCACAAACATCACCAAAGAGAATCCCCAAGTCCCCTTGATGTCACATCCTAATCATTCCCTCTTGATCCATCCTTCTTCATTCC